>VZRO01002934.1:0-52500 GCA_013397915.1 Daphoenositta chrysoptera
CCGCCCCGGGGCCCTGTGGGGGCTCGGCCGAGCCGCCCAGGCCCTCAGGCCGCGCTGTGAGGGGATGGCGGCAGATGAGCCCCGGTCCCTGCACGGAAATGGGGGGCTTTCTATGTCTTGCGTAGGGTTCCACACAAAATAACGTCCCATGGGTTTCTTACGGAGAGAAATCTTACAGGAAAAAGATTCCTCGTCGAAAAAAACTCCACAGGATCTGTTAAGTTCCTCAGAGATCATCGAGTCCAACCTACTACCAACACCGCCCTGTCAGCCAGACCATGGCGCCAAGTGCCGCATCCAGACTTTCTTTAAGCACCTCCGGGGATGGTGACTCCACCACCTCCCTGAGCAGCCCATTCCAATGTCTAATCACCCTTTCTGTGAAGAAATTCCTCCTAATGTCCAATACGATCCAGTACATTGCTGTGTTCTACTCTAATGAGATCCTGTTGAATCCCAAAAGATCTTGTCCTTATCGGAGACAAGGTGAGCACCTCGCAGGTGTCCAGGAGCAGACAAGAAAGTGCTGAAGGTCAGTTCATGTCACAGAGGAATCAGTGAACATAGAAACGTAAGAGATTTTTTTTTTTTAAAGTCACCTGGGAATAACTTGCCACAAGAAGAAGCTGAACTCACCTTCTGCTCTTCTACTTCTCCCCATTATCTCACTTGTTTTTCCTCCTTTCCCCCAGCTATCACCTGTTGTCTGGAAAATACTTTTTTTTTTTTTTCTTTTTAGGATTTAGTACTGTGACAGGAGTTAATCATCTGTAAAAGCTTCTGGACTCTTTTGTTTTGTTGGGTTTTTTTATTCGTCTGTTATTGATTTAGTATCTTTCCAAACCTCTCAATTCTCGTGATACAAAGAAAATGTACCACGGCCTTTCAGAACACAGATTTGTATTCTTGCTTCTTTCTAGAGTTGTTTATCTTCTCTTTTTGAACATGTGTCCAGTAACAGTTTTTTCTCCAAAGCTTAGACTAAAAGGCTTTAAGAGGCAAGGGCTGCAAACCCGACCTCACTCACCTGCCCATCCCAGAGTTCAAGCACAGGCACGGACAGGGAAGTTTGGCCACACTGTGCCTGTGTTTCCAGGCAACCATCATGTTAATCAGGAGCATCCAACTGTGCTTGATTATATCTACTACTTGAAGCAGAAAAGGAACGTAAAATAGTTACTCCGGGGAGCAGACTTGCAAAGTTTTATTTGGCTGCCTGGCTTCAGTGACTAATGCTTTGATAAGGGAATATTCCTGTTTTTGTTGTTATCAATCTCCAGTATAAAGATTGGGCAAATAAAACTTTCATGCCTGGGATGGTAAATTTGCATGGCAATTTTGCAAATCCAACCAGGGACACTTTGTTTTGTGAGCCATCCTCTTTGTTTTATTTCTTACGAGTTTGTCTTCAGAGCTTGTATTTCTTTTTTTTGTTCCAAGCCATCAGAAACTGATGAGCTGTTTTGCCTTCTGTTCAATAGGCTGCTTTCTAGCTCGCTGAGGCTTATACTTAATTACAGTTTCTATGTGTGTGGATACTCTGATTGTCTGCTGTCAGTCAAGAAAATACTTGTACTTTCCTGCTTCACAGCCTGTGAACCTCACAAACACATCGGATTTGAATCACGGACATTGAGATTGGCAAGGTCTGTATCCTTAGCTCCCCTCCTCCATAGTTTGAGACCAAGTCATGAACCCAAATCTTGGGTAATTTTCTTTGGTTTGCCGCAGGTCTCAAAGCAGTCTCATGTGCTGTTCCCAGAGGTAAATTAGCCTTAAATGGACTGCTTAAGGATTCCAAATCTCCAAGAGTGAAAATAGAATTCAGATGTCATTGGCTAATGATTATCTTTTGTTTGTTTGTCCTCTAGATGAAAAAGTATTTTGATCTAAAATGTTGCATAGCTGGCTCTCAGTAGATTTTTTAAATACTGCATTGCTTTATCTTTTCCTAGTGTACCATGCAGAGCTTTTTCAGCTGTATAACTCATGGAAATCAGTGAGATGCTGCCCTTGCGTTTTAATCAAGATGAACTTGAAAGGTGAACATTGTAAGTGATAGAAATTATTTATAATTTGGTAATAAAAGTTTATGTCTAGCACTCCAAATTTCACACATCTGCTATGTGCTGGCCTTGAGATATAGAACAATTGCAATTGCCTTTACATTTGGCCTCAGATGAAAGGTCATAAATTACAATGATAGAGTTCATAGTCGTTCCCAGCTCACAAAATTTCCATATTAACATCTTCACCTCAAACATAAATGGTTACAGAGTTACAAAGAAAAGAGTTGTGTTGGCCTTTGTCAACTGAACTTTAAGATGGAAGTCTGTGGATCGTGTACTATTTCTGACTCTTAAACATAAAGCATCACAGAGTCCTTGTTCAGAGGACCTAATTAAAACTTTACAGGTAACTTTAAAAATGAAATGGGATTCCTCTCTCTCTCTCTCTCTCTCATATCAATGCAATAAAACCCACTTCAAAGTTAGGAAGGTTTTTCTCTCACAGATACTTGAAATAAAAGCATTTTCAGAGTGAGATGGCTACAGAACACGGAATGGGTCAGAAGGAGTGTCCAATTTCTCCTCCTGTGAATTGCACATCGTTTATATAAGTTGAGTACAGATAAACTACAGTCCAGNTTAGAAAAAAAGGAAAAAAGAAGTTTTTAAAATTATGTAATAAAATAAAAGGCCAAGATCACATTCCAAATCCAGAGAAACTTTTCTTGTTCAGAGCCTCTGAGAATGGGGAGGTAGAGGGAGGTATCAGCCTCCATGTAATAGTGCTGAGGTGGAGAAGCTCTGCAATTCAAGATTATCACTGCTATTGCAGGGTTTCCTGAGGGCCCTGAAGTAAACACGATAGTGCATTTCTGGGGTCTGAGAGGTGGAAGGCAAAACTCTGCTCTCATTGAAGCCAGCAGAAGTTCTGCTAATTACTTCTTGGTACTAAGGATACCTCTGTAAGTTACTGAAAATACACCTGGGGTCTCAAAACCTTCCTTCTGGAGCTGCGTTCTTTCTCTGTGATTTGTGCTTCTTAGAAGTCATCTTCTGATGTTCTCAGTGTGAGGAATAGGACATTAAGGAATTGAAGGATGCATGAAGAAGGAAGAGAAAGAAAGGAAGTATTGGGACCTTCCTCCTTTTCCTTCTCTGCAAACTTCCTGGTGAACAAGGAACTGTCAGCAGTTCTTCAAGGGAGCTGGGGAGAATAATGGAAGAACGCAGCCTGAGGCTTTCTCTCTGTCTCCTATACTTTCAGTTCCATAAAAAAGAAAGGGAAGATCCTCAGAAGCTTTAAGAGTTCACTTAATCCTCTCCGAGTTCCTGGGAGTGCACTCCTTGGCTTCCCAAGGGACCAGCTTTTTCATGAGCATTAAGAGGTCTGCTATTCCCCTTAGCATGCATTTGGACAGGAGAGTTCAAGCCTTTCAGCATTTGAATGATTGTCTGTGCCTACACAGTAAAACTTCAAAGATGTTTTCCTCTGTAAATGGAGGCTTAGTTATCCAGCATTATTTCCCATGCTGTGCTAAGATCATCAGAACCACTGATATCCTGCCACGTTCTCAATTAAAAAGTTAATGTGTTTTTGAATGGAACCTTACTCAAAAAGGTGCTGGGTTTGTGGTACAGATTTTAGATAGAAAAGCCTAACAAAATTCTGTCGTCTTTAGCTTCTTATGCTGTGCTCACCACCTTGGGATGTTCATCTCCTCCTATATGGCTTAAGTGACACGATGAGCTTTTGTCACATGTTTGTCTCTCCCACTTTCTGTCCAGTTAAAATACAGTGTGACAGATCATGTCAGATTTGTGCTTTATATTAAGTAAAGGCTGGAAGCCTCACTTGATTCCTTTTTGCACCACTTAGCTAGATTTTTTTCTAAAATATGATGGAGTTGGAACAAAACCTTTTGTGCTTAGACTCTATAGAATATTTACGTTCAGGTAAACACACATTCTTTATTTTTTTCTTGTGGAGTATCAGTTCCAGATGACATTTAAATGTAAACTTTCCCACAGCCAGTTTGATGAAGCTGATTCAGTACTTCAGGTTGAAAACTCTGGTATCAAGTTTAAGCACAGACAAATTGTAGTGGTCACTTTATAATGACCTGCTGGTGCAAAACATCTGCAAGGTTAGTTCCCAGGTCCCTAGAAATGCTTCTGATGCAGACTTGGGGATGTGAAGCAAACATGAGTCAGACCTAATTTGTAGTGTGGTAAGAACAATACATACCTTCTCCTGAATTTCAGTGAAAAAGGAATATTTAAAGGTGTTCAGCCACCTTAAGTATTTAAAATAATGGGGATTATGTTATCATCACTGCTTGCCTTTCCTAACAGGAGAGCTCAATTTCTTTAGAAATAAAATGCAATTTAATGTCAGTGTTAGGTCACTCCTAGAGCATTTGTGAGCTAGTATTTTCCAATGGGCCCCAATTTTTGGCCATTGACTAAAAAGTCATTATTTCTGAGGTTAAGGGAGTAAAACAGAATGCAATTCTTTTGTAATATAACAACAAAAATGGGTAAAATCAAAAGGAAGGACGAGAAGCTGTATATATATATATATATATAAAACAAATAGTTTTTTTATGAATAGAACAATAGCATAAAGTTCCATATTAAGTCAAAAGTTAATTTTTCACAAAGTACATTTGACAACTCTCTTGTCTTTTTAATTCTAATATAAATTCAATGGATACACTAGTGAAAATAAAGATGCTATCTATAAATATAGATCTGTCAATCTGGTGTGACTGCCTGTGACCCAGTCCCCAGGGCCTGCAGTTTCCGAGGTAGTATAACCTCAAACACAATGTTCAGATCTGATTCCCTGGTGTTCACACATGCCAGAAAATACTCCTCTATACTTTAGTCTTGTCTGCTTTTACAAGAAAAAATAGATTCCTGGAAAAATGATATAAAACAATATTGAAGGTTAGGTACTAACTCTTCCAGATCTGCAAGAACAGGTTTGGAGGAATGTTATCTTCTAGGAGGGGGGAGTGATGCAGGGCAACTGACTCACTGTTCCACAGTCTGGTTTACGCCTTTCAGGCAAAAGTGCCATCTGTGCCATCAGTGCAGCTCCACCACTCCCAGGAATCGTAGGAGCTTTAGGGCAAAAAACAACACCCATCTTTTCTCACTCACCTGATCCTACCTGGGAAATTGAGAGGGCAGGAGCATGAAGTGCCTGTAGCAATCCAGACCACCTGGCAGTAGAAATCTCACCCTTGCTGCTGCAGCTGGACCTGCATGGATGTTGGAAACAGTGGAGAATGCTACGGAAGCACTCAGCATGGACAGGGTTTGTGACTGTGGAACTGCAGAGGTTTAAAGCCTCTTGTGAGCAGAAGACAGATGATACAGGAGCCTGATCAGTCCTTGCAGGCTTTTGTGGCCAGGAAAGTGTTGGCAACATTGCTGTAAAACGGGTTATAAATCCTTACGGCTTGGATCGTTAAAGAACTACAGCTCTCATTACCTCTCTCTGTTCTGCTCTGCATCAGCAGAGGACTTCATTCTAGAAAGAAGAGGAAGAAAATCCTCTCTGCCTCCAGCAGAAACTGGAAGGTGAAGAAGCACACTGTGTTCACACGCTTTTCTTTGGTTGCTTGTTTCATTTTGCTTCCAGCTCCATTGAGTGACACACATTCTTGGTTTCCTCCATGACATATGTGCAATCCTCTGGTCTTGCCTCATCAGACCATATTCCAACCATGTCACCTTCTCAGCTACGACGTTTTTCCTACACATTCACCTTCCTCATCCAAATAATTTCCTTTCTTTTCTTCCTTTTTCTGTTTTTATTTTGTGGGGTTTTTTCCCCCATGGCTTTCACCTGTGTGCTTGTCTACTTGGGACTGACATTACCAATTGATTTCACATAATGCACACAGGACAGCCTAAATATATATTCCTGTCTCTGGATGTAGGGTTTGGACATTAAAATCAATGCCTTGGAGGTGAAAGGCTTCATCACCCATAAATAACTCTTAAACTGCTCATTCTGGCTCCTCAAACAGAGTATCAACGATGGAGTATGTCATTTGGGTGATGAAATGTGAAAATACACATGCTATGCTCACATGCTGAAGTGTCCTCAGCTGGAGAGAATTCTGGTGGAAATGGGGAATGACAGTGGATTAGTATTTTCGCACAAAATGGATAAGGAGATTTTTAATTTGTTTTTTGTAATAACAAAGAAATATCTGTGATAATTTTAGCCCATTGCTGAATAATGAATAAGAAATGAATAATCACATGCTGTGTAAACAACTCGGCGTTACACCAGCAAACAGTGCAAATTTCTGGTTGGAAATGAGCAAGTCAAGTGTGGGACAGGTTATTCCAGAGAGGGAGGACCTGTTCTGTCTTCTGCTGCTGAGCTGCTCTCAAATGCTGAGACAGGTCATCTCACCTCTCTGCCTCACCTTCTCCTCTGTAAAACAAAAAGAATGATACATCTAAAGTGCTTTCAGATCAATGGATTAAAACTTTATGCCATAGGGAAGGTATTATTAAGATCCTACTGATGCCATGAGAGAAAATGATCAATAATTATTTATATTTTTTCTTTGCTGTTTAGGAGGCATTTATCTACTGACTATATTTTCTGCAGTCAAATGCACAACAGCTGAGTGTTGTCACTGTCTTGCAGAACATACAAGTCTTTTTGTATCTATATGATATAAAGATGAAAAACAGGTTAAATTCTAGTATGTAATTTCTCTCAAGGCTGGAGGGCCAAAGTCAAAGGAAAAACTAATGATTTACTGCAAGAGCAAGTGCAAAATCTATGCATTAATAAATTCTACAGGACTGTATATGCATGCTTCACTCATATTATATTTTTAGCTTGAATTTTTTTAGGAATTAAAAAAGATTGCTTTCAAAAATTGCCCCACAACAAGTAATCTATGTTTAAGGAATTGTGTATTTATTTTTAAAGTACCCTCATTACTACCAGACTACTTTTTCCTTTTGACAGTAAAGCAGAGTGCTTATCTTCCATATTTTCATAATGAAAGCTCCCAAGCACGGGATCCTGTGGCAGATTTACAGCCTGCGAGCAGCAGAACTGACAGGCATTTTAATATGAAAGGAGATATGATGTCTTTAATGTACAGTGATGTCACTTCTAACAAGGTAGAAGCGTGCTTTTTGCACTGCAATCACCATAAGAAGTGAAACCTGTCTGCTTCAGGAGTCACCTTTTAACCCAGGAAAAGGTCACAAATAATAGAAAAAAGACAGGACTCTGCTTACTCAGGTGGAAGGGCACTCTGACGTTGGAGGAGCAAGGCTATTGTGGATGTGCATTATCTCCAGGAAGCTGAAGCTACAAATACTCTAGCTAGAGCTAACCTTGAGAACAGAAAAGGAAAGGATAATGAAAATCCTCAAGGGAGTGTTAAACTGAAAGCCAGATTGCCTGTTGACCACCCTTTTTCCTTTTATCCAGCATTGATTGGACCTAATAACTTGAAAGTGATATTGACAGCAATATAGCCCACCATTACCTGGACACATGATTATTTCATTGAGAGAAAGGACAGGAACCCAGTACCAAAACCTATTTCATTCTACATTAGACCAGAGAATTTACTACTTTGTCTAGGAAATATTTTCTAGTGATTTTAAAGGCCAATTTAAAATGTGCATTTCTTAAATGCGCTCCTAGCTCCTGACTGAAAGCTTTTATCATGTCATCCTGAAGATGCACCATTCTTAAACATCATTTACAAGAGCATAAGATTAAAAGGCCATAAAATAGTAAAAAATCTCAAGGTCCAATAAGTACATTGTGTTAGCATTAGGCTGGTGACTTTGGTTAAAGACAGGAAATTAAAATACATTGTCATATATATAGATACAGCTATCTCCTCAAGAGAGTTTCTTCCTCTAAACTAAAATTTCAGAAAATCAACTTTGGATATTATGTCCTTTGGTATTTTGGCAGTTTGATCTTGAAGGGATTGCAATAAGGAGGAAAAGAACAACATAAGAAGTAATTACGTTGTTTTCTATTATCTTTGCAGAAATCCTGGTTTTAAATGAAAATGTTTTTCAGGAGACTCTGACTCATGATCTTCTAACCAGGGTGCTGGGGCTCAGAAACAGTGATAGTCAGGTAAAGTAAAACAAGGAGGAAATCACAGCATTTAACAATTTGTATAGTGTTAGCCCAAAATGAAGCACTGATGTGCATACAGCTGCATATCTTAGTGTCCTGCAAAATCAAAAATGATGGTTGACCTCATGAGGATGCCTGTAATATTCCACAGCTAGTCCTGTGTTCTTTTGAATTTAATTTTTATAGATAAGTATATTCTTAGAGGTGGTGTGATTGGTTTTCATTTACTTTGAAACAGTGGTCTCCCTTCCTCCCTCTTCAAAATGGAGGGAAGAGAAACTGCAAATTCAAGTTTACATATGGAAACAATCAAGTCACATTTCAGTGGAAAATGTCAGAAATATTGGCAGTATCAGTGAATTCTCCTCCCATTTTAAGCCTGTTCTTCCAACAGCAAAGGTACCTTTCGAAGATAAGCCCTGTGTATGCTTAGAGTTAGGATAATATTTTAATTATATTTCCCAAAAAGTAAAAATACTGAGAAATGAGATACAATGTGATACTGCTGTAGATCCATAGATCCCTGAAAGAATAAATCTGATGTCATTAATGTAAGGTTATGCTTTGAAAGGCCCTGTAATAACTTTTAAAGGTCCCGTGTCTGCAGAGGAAAGCAGCTTGACAGACACAAGTCGTGAACTGCTTCGCTTTCCACGCCACCTTCTATCTGTCAATATATTGGTTATGGAGCTGTGCCGAGGCCAGTCTCCAAAGGCAGACTGTCACATTTCTCAAAAGATAAAACATCCCTAAGGGTACAAAGAATTCAGGGACACAAGCTGATAGACAGGAGCAGTGCTGCGACTCTAACATTTTATGGCTGAGTTCAATGAGTGAGCCCTTTACCGGATAATTGAATTGATGAAAGGCTTACAGTTGCCCCGATTAAGCTTGTTCCTTCCCCATATGTAACACTCAGGACAGTTTAAGCAAAAATTGAAGAAGAAATTCCAGAGAGAGACATTCATAAGCTCTTTGAAAATTGGTCTCACATGAAAAGCTTGCCACTTGTTCTGGTACATGTGCTGTTTGTCCATACAAAGATTCCTGTTGTCCAAGAAGTGCTATTTGCAGCAGCCTTTTTTTTTTTTTTTCTTCTAACTAAGGATTTGTAAATATTTTTAGAACATGTCGTGCTGCTTCATGACTCATTCCCCTTACGATCTTTGGTATTTTTCCCGTTTGTGATCATGCAGCATCCCTGTGGCATATGGTCATCTGGGAAAGTATTATTGGGGAAGAAATCAAGGGATTTTAGCTATTTTAAATGATTATTGGAAGACTGAAATGTGGAAGAGGAGCCACATCAAAGCAACATTTTTCAATCTACTGTATTACATCAACCTCGTTTGTTTGTGCTTTCCATGTTGTATCCCTCTATTTTATCTTTATTCATAACTGAGTTGAAAATTATCTGGGGAATGTACTTTGCCTCTGCATGTGCTTGTCCAGTGCCAAGTGCAAGAGGGTGATGGTCCATGACTGGGACCATTAGGTTCTATGATAATACAGTTTTTAAATAATTGTATATTGGACCAGGAGCTCATAATTTCCTGCTGATGAAAGAGAGCATAAGGGCTCCTGCTGAACAGCCAGGGGATATTTAATCAAGTACTTAGGTAAGGAGGACACACCTTATAGTGTGATGAAAGGGAAAAGGAAGTATGATCTAATTCTTCAAGCCTAAACTTAGATTTAGCACTGTAAGTATTAGCAGCAGGATGCCATGGCAGTGTGAGGGTACAGTCAGAAGCAGGACTTATTTTTTACAGTTCGGGAGTGGATCATGTCCTGTGTGAAGTTTGGAAAGTTATCATGAGATCTCTTAAATAATGTTAAAAGAAATTAGCTTCTACAAACACAACTTCTCTTTTATGAACACTAGCTGTGGTTTGCTACTAGAGAACATAGCTCACCGATGTAATAACTTAGAGATTTCAGGTTTGTGACAGGACCTCCAGACCCATCTTTTCTCTCTGTCAGGTTTAAGGGCAATGACTGGAAATAGGCTGATTTTAATCACTTTTCATACTGTATTCCTGTTATCCTTCCTAAGACATTAAGGGAAAGGGGTACTCAATTTACACCTGAGCCTATAATTAATCAATAGGATCAACAGGCTGGCAGCCACTTATTTTCAACATAAACTCCATGGTTTGCCTGTACCAAAGCTTCATTTTTTCGAACATTTCCGAATTTCACGTCTGGAGACAGCAAGCTACCAAGAGAATCCAGTGCTGCCATCTTGCCTTGGCAGTGCCTATGGTTTCATTTGTTCTTGGGCTGCACAGTCAGACAACATCCTTGCTAGCCCAGGGCAGTCAGATGTGTCCAGCTAATGTGCACTAATCAGTTTGAGTCTGATATAAGTAACTTAATACAGCTTACAAATTACAAGACTTGGCTAGTGTGCTAACACTCTCTCCCTAAATATATGTATGTATATGCTGAGTATTCTGGTAACATTTTTTAGGGAAAAAAGTTATTTCATTCACAGTTTATTTTTATTGATAATGTTTAGTGCAATATTTATATATGTTTAGTGCAATTATATATTTACACTATTCTCGCAGGTTCATGAAATATTATACCATATGCTCAAATATTTATTCTTTTCTTTAAATAAGACTGGGTTATAACTGCAATTTTTTTCTTCTACCCAAACTGGTTTTGGATTCCTTCCACACGCAGGATCATTTGCCATTCTGTTTAATTAACCAGATTGGTGAGAGTGTTTGATTTTTTTAAAGCACCTTCCCTTTATGGAGAATTAAAGGTCATCGCTGGAAAACTGGCCAGCCGAGCTCAGTCATTTCTAAGTATTTTGTTAATTTTTCCTGGATAATGGTCCTTTCAAATTCAGATTGCACTGTTACTTCAGACTTGCATCAAACACTCCTCAGAGCTAGCAGTTCACAGTGGGAAAAGATAACCTATTTCCTTCAAGCACTGCAGCTCTATCTGTGAACTATCGGCATCACATGAAGATTGATTAAAGTTCTGCTGACACCTAATGTGCACAAGAAAAAAAATAAGAATTGCCCTCCTTGCCTATCAAAGGATAGCTATCTCAAATTCTTGCTGCTTGTCTCTGATGTCTGAAACAGACTGATTCTGTGTATCAATTAGGGTGCCAGTGTTCAGAGCAACATCCTGAGGGTGAGAGGGTGATGGTAGTGAGGGCCCACAGTCCTGGCTCCAGGGGAGCACTTCAGCATTAACCTCAGTGCTGGGTCAAGCACTGTCCCCTTTAACGAGGGGTGTTAGGCCTTCCCAGGCAGGTGCATCTCGAGCTGAAATGTAACATAACCTTTTCTACCTTATCCTGTCAGGTGACAAATTCAAACCACAGTGGGCTGAAAAAGGCTTGCTCAGCACTACAGATAATTTAATTCCTCAGTCATTTTTCCTCTTTATCTCTTGTTGACATGCTCCAGACTATAAAACAATGATAGAAACCATGTTCAGATAAACATAAACGTTATGAAGGTGTCCGGTGGGCTTTGTGCCCTTCCCCTTGTTCACCTCTGTGAAGGGCAGATTGGGGTGCTGTTGGTGAGGGGGGAAGGGATGAACCTGGAGTGATCTGTGCTTTGGGATCCACCTGTCTGTGTGTGACAGACCTCCTTCCAGAGCCTCAGCGGCCTTGCCCTACCTCATGTGCAGCCCGTGGGGCTTTGTGGGGGGCTCTTGGTTGTGGATGGGGATGTGTGAGTTTAACCTAGCCTTTTTCTGCACGGTGTGATTCTGCCATTCTCCGTTTCCTTGGAGTTCCTATTGTTAATATCATATGCATGTCTCCAGAAAATTACCTAGTTAGGCTTATAATGAAAAGTTTCCTGGGAACCACCACATTTTTATCTGTTCCACAATGGGCTCACTCATAAAATAAGCTTGAAATATACCCTGTTTCTCTCCAGGTTTTGGAGGATAAAAGCAGTTTATTTCATTAGTCATCAGTCAGGGACAAAAAAGCTCATAGATCTGAAAGTGCTGAATCCAAGTATCATAATTTGTGGTTGGGAGGCATCATGATTCAGTCAAATATGCTGCTTTCCCCAAGAGTTACGTAAGAATTACCACTTTGATGCTGTTTTGGATCCTGGATAAGCCACCTAAGCATTTTGTGACTCCCCTTTTATAAAAAGTGCATAATGGGACATGTATTGTCATTGCAGAGGGCTTGGAGGCAGGGCCAGGGCCTCTTTGGTGCACTAACAACAGCAGAGATCTTTGAGGCAGGAGAGCAGTGAGATGCAGGTCTGTCAGCAGTGTCTGCCTTTGTGGTGTAACCCCAGAAACTCAGCCAGAAACTCAGCCCCACATACTCCCTCCCTCCCGGTGTGATGGGGGAGAGAATTGGAAGGGTAAGAGGGAGAAAATTCATGGGTTGAGACAAAAGCAGTTTAATAGGTAAAGCAAAAGCCACAGGTGCAAGCAAAGCCAAACATGGAATTCCTTCAGCGCTTCCTAAGGGCAGGCAGGTGTTTGGCCATGCCCAGGAAATCCAGGCTCCATCATGTGTGTTGGGGACTTGGGAAGACAAACTCCACCATTCTGAACATCTCCCCCTGATTCTTTTTTCTCCAGTTTTACATGCTGAGCATGACTCCATGTGTTATGGGATATCCCTTGGGTCAATTGGAATCCCCTGTCCTGGCTGTGTCCCCTCCCAGCTCCTTGTGCACCCCCAGCCCCCTCGCTGCTGGGGTGGGGTGAGAGGCAGAAAAGGCCTTGGCTCTGTGTAAGCCCTGCCCAGCAATAACAAAAACTTCCCTGTATTATCAGCACTGTTTCCAGCATTAACCCAAAACATAGATATCAGCTAACTATGAAAAAATTAAGCCCCCCAAGCCAAAAGCAGCACCCCTGCTCTGCCAGGAGCGTGGAGAGAAGTAAGTCTATTGAGCAGCTTCCAAGGCTACAATGGCTTGGTGATGCTGGAGAGTACCTGTAGCCACTTGGCTATCCAGGATCTGACTTCTGCTGCCTCTGGAAGGCCAACCAGATGTAGTGACCTGACACTCAGGAAAGGAAAGCAAAGCTCTCTCCTAAGAGCTAAGATCATTAGTGGATGTCTGAAGGGGAATACTTGTTGCGACATTGATTTATGCAGTCTTTTAATTGCATTAAAATAGGTGTAGCCAGTTCGATGTTTGCAGTACAGTAAGTTTTTATGAGGCCAGACTAATGAATGAGCCCCTCTGCACCCTCTGAAGTCATTTGAGTCCCTCCCTTGTGTATAGATTGAAATTACAGCAGCAGCCACAGCACAAGCGTGGCAGTGCCTGGAGAACAGTCCAGTGCAGACCCATCAGTCAATGTCCTATTGATATACTAACAAAAATGGACTAGTAGTGTGTCAGTGCTAAAATGTTGCCCTGGCTTTATATTTGTGCATTTTTCTAGAGCTAATGTAATTTCAATTATATCCTCTATAATTAAGTATTGTTAATAACCATGTGTTTTATTAAATTGAAAATGTCCTGGAAGTGTCAGTCATCTTTTTGCATATGGTGCAATGGAAAGAGCTGCAGTAGATCCATATGGAGCTCATAAGTCAGCTGAGAGAACTGGAAAGAAGTGTCAATTAGGGGAGGGAGGTTCACAGCAAGAAAGATATGCTGATGCTGTAATTTCTGACCCTCCCATTCACTTAGGCATGTTAGAGACAGACCTCCAGTGAAGTCACTACTGAAACTGAGGAGGATAAGCATTAGCTTTTCAGACATGATCTATTCCTGGTAGCTGATGATTGATTTTAGACATTTTAATAAATGCACCTACCTTTTTTTCTAGTGACAGAATTGTTTCTGGTGCATGAAAGTGTTGTATTACATTGCCACATTTCTAGAGTTCAGAGGCTGCAATAGCTGTATTTCAGGTGCCCTCTTAATCATTCAGATCCAAGAAAAGAACATGCCTTTGAGCTGCCTGAGGGACAGCATGATTGGCATAAAGGATGAGCACACCTCCTGTCCAGGCTGTCTGCCCCAAGTCAGTGAGAAGCTGGTGCTGATCAATGCCACCCAGACATAGCAGCCAATAATAAAGGAAATCCATGGCAGGAGAGGGCTCACACCACAAAGGGCCTCTTGTTAGCAGGGATGCCCTGAGTGGACAAGTCATGGGCTAAGGAATAAGATGGCTGCCTTTATTAGGATGATAGAATGCAATTGTTTGTCAAAACTAGTGGGCTGTGCATTAGGTTATTTTATAACAGCAGTGTCAAGTGTTCTGCGTGTTGTGATTATGTTGTGTAACGCTAGAAAAACTACAGAGCTGACAGCTAAATTTGTTTTGCTAACTGTAACCTTTACTGTGATCCAAGAAGAGTTTATCTTGCCCCATATCAGTACTTTATTCACCATAAAACTACTCCTTTGCTATGCAGAATTACACATAAGCAATTCTTCTTTCTTCTGCATCTATACAATATTTTGTTGAGAGCAATGCCAGCAGCACTGTAGGAACAGGATTCAGGAGTGACAGATACCTCCTTTTACCTCTGCTGCTGTAATTCTTACAGGCCTGATCCAAATCCACCTGAAGTTTTTACAAAAGGCTTCCATTAGTTTCACTGATCTTTGCAGGAAGTCCCAAGAGATGTTTGTCAACCTTTTAGAGAAAAATTGTCAAATAATGGGAGTCCCACTTGGGTCACTCAGGGGCTTAGCCTTAAGTGCTGGTCTCCAAATTTTTTCATGTACCTCTATCAGCAAAAAAATGCACCCCCACTCTATGTACAAGCAGCTATTTATTTATACATTATATACATGTGCTGCTGTCCTAATAAATTCTATATATTATAAAACATGCACAAAATAGAAATTTTAAAAAAAGGATGAGTTGAAAATGAAATAGATTAAATGATTTTTAATAATTTATTTATCAATGGCACACACATTAGGAATGTCTTCCTTCATCCCAGTGGTCTGTCTTGTGTGTACCCCACTTTGGAGACCATCATCTTAAAAAGCCCATTCATTGGCAGTGGCAACTTTACATCATCTACCACCCAGAAGTTATTTCTATACAGCTTCTTGTATGTGCACCTCTGTTTGGGAACTACTTATTTGTGTCATTCACAAGTTTGAACACTTTATAATATTGTCTATGGCAAAACCCTTCTCAGTTTCTCCATTTGTAAAATGAAAAAACCTCAGGTAATTTAAGAAGATTACATACCCTGCAACTAGTGGACTGCTACTACTGTAAGTCTTGCAGGCTTCTAAACTTTGTAGCATTTGGGTTTCCTGGACAAAAAATATCCTGAGCAAACTATGGAGGTTAGTAACTGAGCCTGATATTACCCTTATTTATCATAAGAATGATCTCATAGTTATCATCATTTAAGTTATGGTGCCAGAACCATGATTCTTCCACAAACTAAATGATTCAGCAGAGAATTGTAATTAAAGGAGGCTGTCAGATTATGGTTTAAGTAAAGCTGAGCCAAATTTCGGATTCAGCCATTAAAGCTGCTGTAGTCAGCCCTGGTTTAAATTCAGCTTTGTCTAAAAATCTGCTTTTATTTTTTTTTTTTTTTTTTTTTTTTTGTCTAATGACCATTCATTATGGATGTGAACTCTCCTTCTCTGTCTGGATATGTGCAAATATTTTGAAGCTTCTGTTTGCTGATTCCCATTATGTTTGAACTCTGCTTATTGGGGCTGACTTTCATCAGGTTGTCTCTCCTGTGCTCCTGACTCTTGAGCTGGTTCCACTGGAATGCTGTTGTCCAAAAGAATTTTCATGCTTCTTGACCCTATTTGCCTCCTTAATTTTCCTCCCCAGAGCATATTATTAAATATATCAGAACTAAATATGTTAATCCTTAAATAAGAAAACCCCAAATACAATTAATTCACACCATTATTAAGACATCTGAAAAAAATCACAGTTATTTTATGAAAAGCACAATTTCCAAAAGTACAAAAATATTCAACACACACAAAAGCTGCTCACCTAAATGTCACCCTGAAATTTTGAAATTTCCGTCATAGTTATCTTTCCCTTCTCTGTTTTATGACCTTGGGACAGAGAACATGTCTATTTAATGTCTACATTAAAATGTAGCATGTCTACATTGAATTATTCAGTTACTATTGGCCACTGTAAAATCAAATGTTCACTAACTTCCTCAGATCTTGCCATTATATTAAAATCATTATCATCCCATCTTTTGAAGGAAACATTATTTTAGGTGAACATCCTAAGGCAATATTTAAAAGTGGTTTTCTTCTTTATTTCTAATATATACCATTTGTTGCATGCAAATCAAGTAATGTAGGGAAAAGAGGCACAGCTCTGGAGTGTCATCACCTTGTTAATATTGCCATAACCAGCTTGGTCAAAAGGGAAAAAAGGTTAAAATAATATAGGACACCGCAGAATAGAAAGTCCCACCACGTTAAAAGAAGTCAGGGAGTTAACAAGAAAGATTTCAGAATGAAACCTTGATGTAAGAAGCCCATTGCAACAAAGGGTTGGAAATATTGTCTCTTGCAATTTGAAATATGTTCACAGAAGAGCTGGAGTCTGTCCCAACATCAGCTCAAACACGAGTTCACCACTCCCTAGAGCAGAGTGCAGTAAAAATTAACTCAGTAATGCCTTGTCTTTTGCTGTCACAGGAACTCTGTCATCATAGTGGACTTCATCTACCAAGTCAATGTGGTGAGTAATCCATGCAACAGCAGCTCATGGAGAGGGTGGGATTTACCTGTAACTGGCTTATCCCTGGCTGGAACAGAGCTTACCTAGAAGCTCAGTTCAAAAAATCACCCAAGCAGAAGTGAAAGAAAAGCTTTGCATGGGTAAAATTAATGAAACCAATTAACTCAGAGCTGTGCATTTCGGAAGAAGGCAATGAGACGTCTCTCCAAATTCTAGAAGGCCAAGGAATCCTCATTTAGTATATCTTTTTGTGCAAGTATGTGTGTGTGTATTATATATGTGAAACATATATATATTTGTGTATGTGTTTATAATAAAAGTATGGCATTTACATACTAGGCAGTAACACCCAGTTAGTGCTGACTTACAGGTAACAAGAAGAAAGTGAGCAGGTGACTTGCTCCTGGCAATGTCATATTTGTCCCTTTGTCAGCCTGGACTATGTCAGCAGCAGTTTACTGTCACTGCCATCGGGGTCAGCAGATCTCAGATCTTACAGGCAACCTACTGCTCATTACACACATATTTAGAACCATTAACATGCAATATTAATTCTGATTTTAAAAGCATCCTGTAACTTTTGTAATACACGTAACATTTACACATATATAACCTTTGCATCTGAATCTAGGTCAGCTCGTTGTCTCTGTCAGGGAAATAATCCCTAATACCTGTTTATGTCAGATTGAGGAAACTGATCTTAGCCACCTTGAACTGTTGCCTTTGAAGGCACAGGTTGTCAAGTCTTCCTGACTGCAACAATCTGACACAAAGGAAGCACCTCTGGCAAGTTGATTGTATTTATCCATCTTGCAAGCAGTTGCCCAGCCTGTGGATTTCATCTCTCCCTCTGCAGGAGCATTTTGCAGCCAATAGATACCTGCAGGATGCAGAGCCACGGAGCTGGTGAAGACTCACCAGGTTCCTGAACCTGAAAACACACATATTTAAGTATGACAGTGGACCTACTGGAGTAATTGTGACTATTTGCATAAGTTAAGGCAAGTGTTTTCAGATTTGGGACTGTGCTAGTTAGCATCAAATTTAATATTACAAAAGCAATAGGTTAGTTTGATTCCACATCTCTTAAATATTGAATTGTGTAATGTGAAATTAATATATTTGTACAGACAGGTGCAATTACAGTGGAAATAGTAGATTTTCTAATTATTATCTTCTAATTTTTTTTTTTAACCAAATAAGCACAGCATTAAGAACATATCAAAATTCTTCATTAATTTACATTTAATACTTTTTCTAATTTTTTTGCAGTGGTTTTGTTTATTTCTTCTTAGTCAAAGTGATTTGAAGTGGTCCAGACTTCCTCAGAAGCCTTCATAAATCATTCTAAACAAGACATGTATCTCTGTTGTTTAAAACTCAGTTAGGAGGGGGATGTTAGTTCCACATATGCAGTTTGAATTTGTGTCATCTACATTTCTGCTGATGCCGCAACAGAAGGGAAGAAAAAGTCCCCAAGTTTCTGACGTTTTACAAGCAATTTCATAATTCCTTTGCTATTTAGAGGACATTTGGATTAAGACAAGAATTTTTGTCCTGGACTTACAGATATATTTGAGGTGCACCCTGAAGTATGAAGTATAAAATGGAAATACTTTCATAAGGAATTACTGCTTCTGAAACGGGAATGCTTTGCATAAGTTTGTTGACATGTGGTGAATTATTTCTGTGTCTGTCTGAGGTTGTCTGCACTTCAAACTTTTCCACTATTGCTAGTCTGCATGTGGCACTACCAGAGCCTCAAGTGTAGACAAGCCATGTGTGCCCTTACCAACAGATAACTTTTTTCAGAGCAGATTTGGATGCCACAGCAATATGAATGACAGCCTTTCCTGGTACATGAGAAGCCTGAGTACCTCTCCTCAGGCACAGCTTTCTTTTGTGACAGTAGCCACTGAGAGAAACCTTGTCACATGGGAAGACAGGGCTGATGTGCTCTGAAACTGTGTATGAGCTTCATGTGAGTAGAAATACTTGTATAGAAGCTGTTTGAAGAATTTAAGGACTCCTGGCCAGCTGGGTAAGGGAGACTGGGAGAGCCAGTGGAGTGTGGCCAGGCCTGTGGCTGTCCATGCTGCCCACCTGCAGCCTTCTGTCTTCTCCTGCCCTGCTTGTCTGGGGGACCAGAGATTGCACCACCAGGACAATGCTTGGGACAGCAAAACCATGTGAGGGGCACGTTCTTGGCTGTCTGGGGTTCCTCTCTGGTTGTGAAGGACACAACTTTGTGTTTGTATATCTGACCATGCAGGGTGTTTGTCACAGCACCACGTTACATGGAAATAGAGTGATATACCTGGGACAACAGAGAACCTATCCAGGCTCCCCATGCAAAGAGCTGTCTCTAAGCAGCCTGTTGTCACTCAGGAGCAGGATCTGGCCTGCAGATCTGTCTGGTGTTCTTATGTGCCTGCTGTTTGTCTCTCAGGTGCAGCTGCTTCTGGAAGGGAAGAAGCTTGCAGCTCTACAGACTCCTAGAGCTCAGCCTGCTCTTCATGCCTGGGTGAGTGGCAGCTTTGGCCATTGATATTTGAGGATACAGCTAAGGAAGTGTCTTCAGCAGTATTTCTAGCTAACACCTTCAGCATGTCTTATGATATTTGATGTTTCCAAAGTCTCCAGTTCTTGGAGCTGTGGGAGAATGTACAAATATCCATTTCCCTGCAGAGGTTCAGGTTACACAAGCTCTTGGGTTTGTAAGCTGTCTGAGAGGTCAAATCCAGTCAAATGCTTGTGTGGCTTATCTTGTATTAAATATTGCAGTAGTCATCTTATCTATCTGAGAAAGGTGAAAGGTTCAGTGACCCCGAGACTTGAATCTGTGGTGCCAGGGAGTCAGGGAATTTTTCAAACTTGCTGTATTATGCTTATCCTCTTACAGTCTGACTTTTTTTTAAAGGTGGTGTTAAAGATTGCAATACAGTTTTAAAAGTACAGTTAAAAAAAAAAAAAACAATCTCTGATTGTATTCATTTGTAAGCCTTGCTTATGCTCTGATCCTACAAAGCACTGAACATTTCAAGTAAAAGGGATTTTAACTTCTGTAGGCTTCGGTGGGAATTCTTGTTCTGTATGCTCAGTCAGAAATCAGAAGAGAGGGATCTTGAACAGACTTCAGAAATGTCTTTGGAGCTCACTCATGGCAACACTCACAACCTTATCCACAAGGTCACCATTTTTAAGGGCTTCTACAACTCTCAGCTCCCATAGCTGTGGTAATATGAGGGTATTTGCTATCATAATACAGACAAACAAATGTCTAATCTTTGTGGTTGAGAAAAATGTAAAAACATTGAATGCATTTATTTCAACACCAGCAGACCAGCCAGATGACTGAAATATCACAGGGCTCTGAAGCACATTAATTCTTAAAACAAGCTCATGGTATTTTTTTATGTGTTTAGAGTTATCAATCCTGGAACTTTCAGGCTTATTTCCTGCTACCCCGTTGTGTTTCTTATTTTAAGTTTTGGACAACAAAATTCCTACATCTCTTTGCACATGGGAGCAAGCTAATCCTCTAAAAAATTCTGAGACCAAGACTGCTTGTCTTGGTTTTTAGTGGGTGTCTTGCTGGGTCACTACTGACCCTCTTAAAGATGATTCTAATGCTGCTGTGAGAGGGCTTTCATTGACTGAAGAAGCCCTGCTATGTGCTACAATATTTTGATGTTTTCTCTGTATTGTCTGATACATTCAAAGTAATTTGTCAAGTCGTTCCCACAAATAGTGGGATCAGTTCCACAAATAGTGGGATCACAAATAGTGGGAACATTAGAAGTGGCACCTTTGCTGTGAGCCCTGAGCTATTCTCTCATTCAGGCTCATAATATGCTTAAATGACAAGCAGTATATTTGTTCAAAGCTCTTGGCTATTCTTTCTGGACAGAAGCACTCTAATTCCTTAAAACTTTTCCAAGCAGCTCTTCTAAATAACACTGATACACACAAAAAACCTGCTTTTCTGTTTGCCTGCCTGGAGTGTGTAATCTCATATCTGAACAATGTAATTTATTATCAATATCTGAATTGGATTATTACAGCTTCCCCTATATATTAATAGCTGTAGCTATTATTTTCTAAAGAAGGATCTTCTGGGCCCTTCTTGTGATACAAGCATTGCTGCTGACCAGGTAGCTGGCTGGAAAGGATGATAGTGTCCCCTGCTATTATAAATCTACTGAGCTCACCTTTAAATGTCTGTCTCTATTCTCCCCTTTGGGCATTGTTCCAGTCACTTTTTGGCCTTTTTAGTTTAAAGAAAAATTCCGTCCATATGGTCAAAGGAGGAAGTGTACTTGCCTTCATATTCACTTAATGTGTGCTTGTTCTATATATTTTGGAACTGGACTGCCATTGTGCAGGAGAGGAAAAAATAGCCATCTTCAATGAAAATCTAAATTAGTAGCCTGCATGCATCAAACAAGAATAAAAGCCCATGCTGGAGGATACAGTAGATCTAAATATGCATGCCCTGATTCACGTAGCCGGCCAAACTCTTTCAAACAGAAACATAATTTGACCTGTGAAGTAATTAATGCCATGATTATGGGGAGGGAAGACACCACAGTTCAGGCTGCAGCCGGACTGCTTTCCATTAATAGAAAGCTCTATTATTCCCTCCCCACACACACATACTTATCTCAGTTTTTAAAATTATGTTGGCCGTGAAATTCCTGTCTCCACTGAAGGCACAGCAGAATGTTTCGGCAAAATTTCACTGAAGTTGGTGTGAGATAACTTTCCCAAGTTATCTGATTTAGTGTTGTTCCTCTGTTATCTGAAAAGAGTAGCTTACTACTTCTTTATTCTTGCCATATAAATCTCTTCTACCAGATTTTTGAGGAAGGTGGATTGGCTGAATTAAAACATATTTCTTGATTTTATTCTAGGTAATTCTGAGACCAGTCTCCCACACACAATATCAATGGAATTTTTATTCTGCTGGATTTAGCAGGAAGAGAAATACCAGCTGAAATCTAGAAAGATCATGAGAGGGTTTTTTGGTTTTTTTCACACAACCTGTAATTAACTGTGGTACTCATTGCTACAGGGTTTTATGAATCTCACTTTTTTGTGTCTATTGAAAATGTAATCAGACAACTTAATGAGAGTAAAACCTATCAGAGACTTTCAAATATGCAGATAATAACTCTTAAAAAAAATACTTATAAAAATAATCCCTGAATCTTAGATCACTAGAAACTATAGGACTATACTGAGGATGTGTCACCACTTCTTATTCACTTCCTTAGGCATTTGCTGTTGACTTCTCCTGGAGTAATGGTACCTGGTGGCCTGGACCTTTGATTTGATCAATATGGTCAGTCCGAGGTATGTCAACAAAAAATTAACTTTGACTCAAAGGGTCCTATTCTATGATCACTTTTGACAATTATAAGCACAAGGAGCATGGTCATGTTTTCAAATTCTGGGGTAAAATATATAGACAAAATGTGATCTGAACATTTTGCATTGTTTGAGGGAATACTTTGTCAGAATAAGAGCCTGTAGTGCCAGGAGCAGAGCAGAGCTATCAAAGGTTAGGCCCACATCCTGCATAGAAGCTCATTTGTAAACCGTCCCTCTCTCTCCACTTAGGACAGCTATAAAATCAAGCTAATAGTGTTTATACTTAGTTTTGGAAGGAGCTTTGAGAGCTAGAAATAAATGCTTACTCTGCAAATGTGAAGATTTTTTTTTTACATGAAATGATTGCAACTGAGTAAAAATGGGAAGAGAATCAAAAACATTTGGAAGACTCAAGATCACAAATGACTGTCAGTGACACTAATTTTCCTAATGTTTTAGGTGCTTTTTTATGTCCTCTGGAGAGGCTAATATGCATCCAAGAAAAAGTTTTGGCATCATGTGCCCTAACTTTTGATGCCTGGCACCTGACATGCAGTCCCAAACTTTACGTTAGGCACAGCATTTCTGGCTGTGTTAATACTGAACACGTTTTGCCAACAGGAGAGCAATGGAGTTGCCTCAGAACACTGAGCTTGAAGGCAAGAGCCTTCTGCTAGGTAGAAATTAATTTTTCAAAGGAGAAAAGACCTTGCTGTTAGGCAGATTTTGCTGGGATTTAAAGATACTTCTTGTTTTAGGCAGTTACTTCTTTGTTTTGGGGGGATTTATCCCCAAAACCTCAGACATAAAAGAGTTGAGATCTTTGCAAAACCCCGTTTTATAATAAACCCTGTGTAATAAATTCTGACTTTGGCCTTAAATTAAAACAGAATAATTTACTGCTAGAGGTTGACCACTCCCCTTGAAGATGTTCAAAGCATAAGCTGGGAATCTTCAAGGCCTGTTAGGGCAGAGATGGACAAGGGGAAGGCTGGCTGTGAGCTAGCAAAGCTGACCACAACAAGGGAGAAGTGTGATGATTACACCTTGGCCAACCCATGCTGTCCTGACTCCAGGCTGTTCTATAGAAAGATATGAAGGGCAGAGTGAGGATTTTGAAGAAGCTGAGACACTGAAACTCAGCAGCCTGGGACCACCCCTGCTGTAAATGGCAGCATCTGGGAACCAACAAGCTCAGCTAGACACAAAATCAATCTTTAGTTAAAATCCGTGACCTTTCCACAAGTTTTTAAGGCCAATACAATAGCGGGGTCCAAGAACTGGCTCTGAGAGTGCAATGCTTTAATACAGAGGTCCAGTTAAAGCACCCTGGAAGCCAGGCACTGCCTTATGGAATGGTTAATCCATCTTCCCTCTCTGCCTCTGCTGTTCCTGCACATTTGAACTGTCATATCCTTTCTCCATTATGTAATAGCCTAGAGGTCACACGTGTTCCTCTGCTTTGAATAATACATCTCTATGAAGCCTCAGTATCTCTGTTTGAAAATTTATTTCTTTCATTTTAATATTTTATCAATTTTGTCCTAAATGGATGACCTTAACTGGTTGCAGTTCATTTCATTTCTTCTCTGCTTAAATATTTTAAAGGTTCCAAAGTACAAACATCATTCATGTGGTGTGTAACAAAAATGCTCAGCTTGAGCTTTGGATTACTTAATTGTAATTGTCAAGCTATTATTTAAATTGATTTTTTCTCTTTTTTTCAATTTCTTCCCCCCTCTCTTTCTCCCATTTCTAACTTTGTTTGTCACGTCCTTTATGCAAGTATTTAACTACACTTCAGTGCTTATAGAAGAGCTGTAAATGCATTAGGACCATTATTTGTGATCAACAGAGAGGCAAGAGTCAAAATCACCATGCAATGGGGACAGGCATTGCATTCAGAAAATCCCTCAGTAACATAATTGATCCAGTAGCAGATACAGTATTTGGTGTAAGGTACAAGTAGAGTGTTTTGCCCTATGTTTGGAGAAAAAAGAACCAGAGTTATGTTTTATGAGCTGGCCATCTTGATGCTGCGACCAATCTGGATTTCATTAAGCTGGAAAGGGGTTTTATTTGAATGGTAAATCATCACAACATACACATATGCACCAGGAAATAAAAGGAGTTAACAGGTACCTGGCAGTCCTAGCTCTGAAATGAGTTGTGCTGTTAGAAAGGTGTCATTTTGGGCACACAAGGTTCTTTGTAAGAGTAGCAGTCCTAGCCCGTCTCAAGCCTTTTTAGGTAATTAAATTCAATCTTCATAAATTTCAGTATCATTTGGCTTCCTGTCCTGAGCAGGTTGATGTCACTACAGGCAGTTTCACACTGACAGTTGCTGAGTGCCTGGTCTCACTGACCCTTCTGATGTATAAAATACTCTGGGTTATTTAGATGTGAAAGGCAGTAAAAGCTAGTAAGCACAATTTGATTTTATGATTGTTATTCTGCACTTATACTATGAGAAAGCAAAACTAAGATATCTGCACTTCACACTGTGGCATTTTTATTAAAAATAGGAATAACAACACTGAAGGAATCTGACTCGTCCTTGAATGATTTCAAAATTACTGTAGCTGTTCTGAGTTTGCAAAATATAAAAATCAGTATATAATCCATTTTTCATATTTAAAACATTTGATTATTTGGGACAGGTCTATATTTATGCTGATTATTACCTTTCTCATTGTCTTCTATCTTGCTTTTTTTCAGCACTAGTCTTGCCCAGCTCTAGCTGTTGGTAAGATATGGACTCATGTTTCATTTCTGACATCTCTGTGTTGTATTACAGTGTTATCACCTGTCTTCTGATTTGGCTATGCAGTATTCCACACCAGGAAGACACATTAAATCCTTCTCCTTCCCACTAAGTCCCTAACTGCCATATTGAGCACAGTATGAAAGAAATGGCACCACCTCTCTTGCACTGGCTGTAGGGTTTTGGTTTACCTGGTGTTGTGTCACTGCAACAGATGCTACGCAGGTCACTGAAAGCAGGAATCTCTGTGCCTCCATGTGAACAAATAGGGACATCTTGTTTCCAAGTGTGATTCCTGGGCTGTGCACAGAGGTTGAAACTAGTGGAAATGAGTGAATGTATGAGCAGGTTGCCTCTTGTTTGCTCCTGGGATGGAGATCTGGATCCTTGGACATGAGCCAAAAAGTCCTGTAAGGTGTTTTTGTGGTAATCATGTTTTCCTCCAAACCATAGAGTAGATATGCTATAACCAGAGCAAATGCTTTGAATCGTTCTTTAAAGGACACTTGAAACACTTCTTGCTTATTTTTTTTTCCCTATACAAACAGCTCTCCTGGTTTCTGAGGAAGCTACTGAAGGTAACCAGCATTGCTTCTGTAACTGTGGAGTTTCCTAATTCAGGTGGTGTGGCAGGTGAGGTTATCTTGCCTCAACAGGGAGTGTGTTAGTATAATCCTTCAGAAAGTTTTTGCAAACACATCCTCCTCATCCCTAATTATATAATTAAAAAGTATAAGCATTGAAAATCCTTCTAAGTACATCTTTAAATCCTAAAGGATCTACTTAGACTGGAGTATTACACGAGATAGAGAGCTTAGAAATGAGTTGTACTAAGGGCTGATACATTACAACAATTACAAACATGTTCACTTTATTAACTAAGTATCAGTAATTGTGCTGTGAGCAGTGAGCCTCATACTTAAATTTAAGCAGCTTTAATGTACTCATAAACTATATTTCTGTGCAAGTCAGACAAAACATGAGGGAAAGGAAGCATGGGGTGTACAAGGAGAAGACCAAGAACTGAGCAGGCCCAGAAGCATAAGATACTGAGACAGTTCAGTCTGACTCCGGTATTTGCTGTTCAGTAGTAGCCAGGCACAGATTCCCAAAATATGGTAAGGAAACCGTGGCATTTCTCCAGAAGCAGATTTCCCTGGGAAATCTGTCACTTTGGCCAACGTGAGCACACATTGCTGCTCTTCACCTCAACAGTGTAAACATCCTCATGAATAGCAGTATTTTTGTGTGACTACGGCCGCTCTTTTAACTCTCTGCATAAAGACCTGCATTTGGGGAGCTAAAGGTTATGAATTCAAATCCCAGTTTCCACTTCCAGATGCATGTATACATTTGGCTGGAAACAATGCTGGCTGTCTGGATGTATACAGCCACGGATCATTGCAGCAGCACAAGTCAATTAGCCTTGGTGACACCCCGGTGTCCTGTGAAATAATTTTATGGATACTTCAGGGGATGTTGTTAGAAGGACGGTGCTGAGAACTACAGGACACAAGGGGCAAGGCCAGCAAAATAACCACCTTTGGCACAGGTTTCCAAACACCTCTGTGTTTACAGACACCTGAACCTTTCTGCATTTCCTGGTTCTCTCTTGGGAAATAGAAAGGATCACAATTAACCTTTCCTTATTACCAAGCACAGAAAGCCCTCTCAGGTGACATGTCTCATTTGAGCATTCCATCGGTGTCTGCAATCATGGACGTGTCCTGGAAGTCAAGGCAGGGAGAACTGAGCCTCCTAATTACAATGTATATTTACAGGCCCCGTTTTTATTTTAAAGGCAATAATACACAGTAGTCTTCATTTGACCTGCAATGTAGGAGTCAGGCTGGTATGAGATAAATCTCCAGTCATTCTTCAGTACTTCCATTTCACTGGATGCTACTCTGGGAAATAACAAAAGACTGCAAGTGGTTGCTTTATATTAGCAACTAAATATTTTGGGAGTTTTATTTTGCTTTGGCTTTTTTGTTGTTTTTTTTTTTTTTTTAACATTTTTCTATTTCCATCCCCCAAAAACTCTAAATGAATCTCTCTTAAAAAATGCTGAAATTTTGTAACTTTTTTTCCCCCTAGATTTAAATTGAAGAGACCTCCTGTCTGGTTTTATTTGGTTGGGGTTGTGGGTTTTTTTTTGCCTTGCCCCTTTTGGAAGAGAAAGGCTGTACATGATTAACGCATTTTCTTTTCTTTTTAATATTACTTGAAATTAAAAAAAAATAACAGGTTATTAATACCTAGCTTTAAAATTTGTGATTTGAATTTCTCTCTAGTGAAAATATGAGAAATTTTTTTTAACCTCACGGTTCTGTGTTTTTGCTTGGTTTTTTAGCTTTTTCTCCCCAGAAAGTAGTATAAGAAGTAAAAAGTATAAGAAGTATAAAATGGCAGCTCTTCTGAAAAGAAGAAAGTATAAGTAAAAGAAAGTATCACTTTTTTTTTTCTTTCAGTTGTCCATCCTGCTCAGTTTTGAAGTGTAAAAGACAGTTTACAGAAAATTTAAGGGAAATAATAGTGATTTTTCTTCCCCTCCATCCACTGTAATTTCCTTTCCTTCTCAGTGTTTTTCACTGAGGACTCTATCTGTGACACTGCACTTTGTTAGGAGATGAAATTAATGTAGAAATTAAATGTTAGACATGTGGGAGACCTAATAGGGGACAACAGATGAGAGTAAAATTAGAAGAGAACAAAATCCTTGAGAGAGAGAACTAAAGATATAATTGTTTTTTTACTATTAGCCAAGTCTTGGAAAGAAATTGAGAAAAAAAGTATAGGGTAAAATTAAATGAAAATAAACACTAAACCATACCACAGTCAAACCATGAATTAAAAACAAGGCATTGTCATTGAAAGCTTAGTATTGTACCAGTTTTGATAATGAATTATATGCAGAGACAAGCAAGGTAATTACTCTATTTGACAGTCCCATGCAAGCCTCATTTGTAAGGATGTGTTCAGTTGTGGGGCCCAAGTTTGAAAATTACCACAGTATGCTGTGAAGAATGTAGTTGACAGCAACAAAAATTCCAAAAAGTTGAAAAATTTGGCCTTTGAAGAGAGACTAAGAAATTTTGTCATTCCAGCTAGAAAAAACAAAGCTGAAGTGACACACAATAATTTTTAAAATAACTAAAAAGGGATGTTATAAGGAAAAGAGGACCCAGACTTGCCAATGAAAAAGAAAAGGACAGTCCAAACTGTAGATTTAGATGAAATGTAGCTGGCTCCATCTGAGGGTTGTGCCAGGGAAAACCAAGTGGAATGCTGGATGCTGGGGTGAGGGCTTTGTGGTGGCAGCCACCTTCTGTCTTTCAGCTCAAGCAGGCAAAGGAGGGCACCAGGACTTGCAGGGCAGGAGGAGAACAGCACTCCTGCCATGGAATTCTTGTGCTGGTACCCCAAAGCTGTCCCTAGCCAGCAAAATCTAATTACCTAGTTTTCCTTCTTCTGAATCTACAGGAGAGCAAGGCAGTTTTTAGCAGACCTGGCAGGTACAGCTTGACTCTGGCCCCACTTTATTTCTGTAGGAGAGGTTGTCAGAGGTGTGGAAATGGCTGTCCTGTATGGTTGAGCTGAGATTTGGAATGAAATCAACTGTGTTCCTTGCAGAAGAATGAAAGCAACCTACCAACAATCCTGAGTCTCAGTATTGATTCTGTTCTTATATTTGCAGTGCTTTGAAGCTGCTATGGTCTGTTGGTTCATGAAGTTACATTTACAGGTTGTCCCTAAACACTGGCTTTTACATAGTCTGCATCTTAACACTCTTTAAGTGCATATTGATATGTTCTGTGCTCTGTGCAAACCACAGTCAAAGAAATCCCTTTTCTGCAATGGCTAATGAGGTACCAGAGTGGTAAAATAAACAGAAGGTGGAATTACACAGTGTCAGGAAGCTCGACCAAAGAAATGTCACCTTCAGAGAAGCAGCAATGAGAAATGACCTTTCACTTTATTACAGTGTGCCAAATTTGGTTGGGTTTAGACAAGAACCTACAATTACTGAATATTTAAAAGTGCACATTCTTACTCACAGGGAAGTCAAATAGACTTGGGGGAACTTATGTCACAGAAGCACCTATGATGAAAGATGGGTTTGACACACTGACAAGTTCCATGACTGAGATTACAGTTGAATTATGCAATTAGATTTTATTAACTATACATATTATTAAGGCCTTTTCATAACAGAGGAAAGGATGTCAGGGTCCTGGTGATTGTACTGACCTCTTATGCCACTGGGAAAGATGCAGAAAGGCTTTCAAAAGAGCAATATAGTCTCTATTTAATCTTTAAATAAGAAAGAAAGGTCAAGGAGCCATTGCTGCTACTTTATTTCTCTCAAGTCTTCACCAAGGAGACATCCCATTTTTATATGCATTGCCTTAGATTTATACGTATTAGTAAAATATGCATCACTGAAACATTACATACTTTTGATTGCACTGAATTCATAGCAGAACTTACAAAGTGTAGTATGTGCATGTATATGAATCCTCAAAATTATGTAACTAACCTCTGAAGGTTTTTCACTTTAATTCATTTCTGACACAAAAATAAAAAGAAAAAAGAAAACCCTCCAACAGATTACTTAACATCTCTGTAAAAATGTCATATCCACACAGATGTTCACTTACGATGCCAAAGAAAGAGAAAAAAAAGTGGCAATTTATATTCATAATGTGGTTTAATTTAAAATTTATATTAATAATTAAAGATAAGTAAATGAAGGTGACAGCCAGCTCAATACAGGTAGGGGAAAAAAGCCCCAAACAAAATTGCGAGCACTGGTGTAATTGCAGTGACTTCTTTAAGTCTACTGGTTATGCTCCAACTTTGGTAGGAAGCCTAACTGTTCCTTAAATTTTGACTTCCCTTCCAAATTGGGAGTGACACTTCCAGAGTAGGTGCAGCCCAGTTCTTCCAATGGCAGGTGCTCAACAGCAGCAGTACCTGAGCTGGCCCTCACCACTGGCCTGGCCTGGCTCCTTTCAGCAGGGACAGCAGGACAACCTCCACCTCTGCTCCCCACAGAGCTGTGTGAAAAGCACGTTCCATCAGGGAGTAGAATGAAGCCTTCTCGGGTTAGGAAGTGCCAGTGTCAGTGCTGCAGTACACCCTTATCTCAGTCCTTTGGGAATGTCTGCCTGATGATATTCTTCAGAGATGTGATTGCTGGTTTTTGCAGTGGGATGCAGCAGTTTGTCTGCTGGGCCTCCTTTCAGAGTCTGCCCCTGACCTTCACTTGTGTTTCACATCCAGGCATATTTCCCCCAATCCATTCTCCATCTTTCTTTGGATGTAGTTTTTGCTCTGTGTTTTGACTAGATGGATTTCTCTTCTCTACTTGATGGATCCCTACAAGTCACTGTGTATCCAGGACCCATTTTCACTCCTGGTGTCCAGCAAGCTGAAAGTGACCATAACAAAGAATGTCTTTTTGAGCTGCCAGAGGTGTTGGGCCTGCACTGTGATCATGTACTCCATGGTATGAGTTGTCCAGTCTGAAGTTGGAATTTTCTGAGGTTTTACGTATTTCAGTTTTATCAGCTCTCCCTTGCAAATAATGTAAAACAAGAAACATAAAGAAACCTGAAGGCTGTTAAAAGTTGTGTTAGAAGCCTAGGGAAAAATTGTGCCACAATTCAAAAAGAAAACAAGACAGTCCAAAAATCCCCTGCATGGCTGAATGGGAAAATGATGTAGTCCATAATAAAAAAAGAGATGAAGGCTTTTAAGAAATGGAAAGTTTTCTCAAATGAGAATGGGAAAACCCATAAAAATGGCAGGCCAATTTCAAATGAGAAATTAAGAAAGCTAAAAAGGATGTGAAAAGAGCCTTGCAAAGAATACTGTAGCTGAGAGTAGATAAATTTGTAAATATACCAGAAGCATGAAGCCAGCTGAGGATTAGTGGAACCACACATTGACCAAGGTGCAGAAGGGACTGCAGCAGATGAAGAAACCTCAGTGTGAACTCTGTCAGTTGTTTTTTACAGCAGAAACTGTCTCATTCCCAATTCTGATGTGTTCTTTTTAGCAGGTAAGTCAGAAAAATAGATCAGTTTGAAGTAAATACACAGGATGTGTTTATCCAAATAGACAAGTCAGAGGTCAGTAAATCATCAGGACTAGACAACATCCACCCAGGAGTACTGGAGGAACTCAAATATGAAATTGCAGGACTGCTGGCCATGATGTGGAATACAATAACAAAGAACCACTGTGTTGGAGGGTGGGTGTACAGCCATCTAAAAAATTGCCAACTTCCATCTACCAAAAGGCTCTGAATGGGATCCTGAGAGCTACAGACAGGTGAACCTTACTCTCATTCCTAGCATAATGGTGGAGTACCATCTCTAAGAGTAGTAGTAATAGCAGTGATAATAAATAAGATCAGTGAGCACATGGATAAATTTGACTTGTTGAGAAGGGATCGGGTTGGCATCCCCAATAGGGGGAAATACAGCTTCACTAAGCTGAAGTTCTCTGATGGTGACAGTAAGAATATGGACAAAGAGGATCGATTGGACATAATCCGTTTGGGTTTTCAAAATGCCTTCGCCAAAGTTCCAAAGAGTAGAGTAGAATAGAATAGAATAGAATAGAATAGAATAGAATAGAATAGAATAGAATAGAATAGAATAGAATAGAATAGAATAGAATAGAATAGAATAGAATAGAATAGAATAGAATAGACCAGTTGGAAAGCAAGCTACATCATCTAAGTCCAGCTGTCTAAGGTTATTCCAAAAAGTAAAGTTAGACTTGAAGAAAGGTCCTTGTATGGACTGAAAACTGGACAAAGGAAAGAGTAGGGAATAGTGGGCATTTTCCATGAGAAAGAAAATAATTGGCAGTAAGGTCCCCCAGGAATTGGTCCTGGGACCAATTTCCTTCAGTATCTTCATCAAAGAGCTAGAGAAGAGAATGGAGGTGATATTAATGGATTTTGCATCACAAGTTTTAGTGTAGATAAGTGTGATCTTATGAAAAATAATCTAATCCCTACCTACATGACGTACAACTCAGAACTGAGGTGCTGAACTCCTGAATTCAGGAGAGATCTTAAAGTGATTGCTCTCAATTCTCTGAAGTCATGAGCCCAAGGTCCTATAGCAGCAAAAAACCCTCAAAAACCCAAGCCAAACAAAAACCAAACCCAAGGCAAGTACTGAGTACAAATGAGAGGTGACATTCTGTCACCATACAAAGCTGTGGTGCATTCTGTGTTCGGTGCTGCCAGTTCTGTTTTCCATCTTTCAAGAAGGAGGCAGTAGAAGCAAAGAAGATACAGAGAAGGCCAGTCAAAAAAGCTTGTGATGATGTAGCAACAGCCTTGTGAGGAAAGGAAAAAGATGATGATGTTCATTTTGGAGAGAAGGGTGAGGGGAGATTTGATAAAGGTTTACAAAATCACAGATCTGATGGATTAGCTAAATCTTCCTAGTATCAGAAAGCTCAGAAAGGAATTAGACACCTTCATGGATAGGATGTGCATAAAGGGATGCTGCAATGGTTATGCAGGAAGGCAATCCTTAAAATCTCTACAGCAACAGTGGGTGCTGGAGCAGTAGAAGAGGAATACATCGCCAATAGTTGCCAAATTCATATGCCTTCCTGAAAGGGCTTTTCCTTTTGTTGTTACGCCTCTGGCTTCTCTATTATGGGCCAGGCATTAGCCATCACCACCACCAACCCACCCTCCCCCCCCCAAATTTCCCAGGGAGAAAGGTCTAAGGAAAAAGTTCAAAAATAAAGGAGGAAAAAACCCTACTGTTTGAGGTGCAATAACAACTCCAGGTGCAATAGCTTAAAAAAAAAGAGGAAGGGGTATGAGGGTCAGGACATAAATAATATATAGAGAAGTGGAGGGAAACAGGAAAAAAGAGCACCCAGGTGTGCCTACTACTCCCTGTGGAGCTCCAGGGATGGAAAAATGAAAACAGTTGCCAGAACACCTCCTCCTCCCCACTTTTTTCCCTGCTGTCAGAGACACAATACCAGACTGAATGGATCATTGGTCTTACCCCAGAGAATGTTTCTTATGTTTCAATGGTCTTTTATTGGAGGCAGTCTTGGCCATCCTGGAATTCAAGGAAAGCGTTGTGACAGGTTGTACAGAGACTTACTGCATAATTTGTTTCTTTGTTTAAAAAAAAAACAACTTTAAAGCATGGTCTCAGTTTCCAACTGAAATAGAAAACTATAGGGTATTGGATAGAAGGCGAGTAAGACATAGAAGAAATTGCTAAGGGAAATATTTAGGATGGATATAAGAATGTAAAACTGTATCTCACATAAATCAGTGGATTTTAATCCTTTTTGATTTCCAGTGTAGGTGTATGGCAAATTTAACCTACTTAGAATAAATTTGCTGCTTTGATTTTCCCTTTGCATTTCCCTTAGTTCTCTCTGAGTTTTGCAGACCACGGGTCGCTAAGTATTATAGAAAAGATACCTTCTTGGAAGTTACCTATTTCTAGATTCTTTCTGCAGAGTAAGAACACATCTGCATGGACACTGACTAGATTATGATACCAATGGTCACGCTGTGGTAACATTTCTTTTGTAGAGCTGAGTAATTGTGCAATGTGTAGCTGACTTTGGGGCTTAGGTTTTTTGGCAGATGCTCATCTGTTTAAAAAAGCAAAGGGAAGGCTCCAAATCTTACATATCATCTCCCCCCATAGTGCATCTGTTCAACTCAGACTTGCAAGGCACTGGGTTGTCATCATTCGTGAAAGTGGGTCACAAACCCAAACAAAAAATATGAAATAATGACTCCATCTATTTCCCTGTGTGTGATACCAATCAAATTGTGAAACAGATCTTCAGCTACAAGAATCAATATAGGTCCATTAGAACAATTTCATTTACAGGGAGTGAGAATTTGGTGCTGTACTTCATATGTGAGAAAAAAATGCACTTGAAAAAAACTAAAAAAAAAATTAAAAGGAAAAAACCCTGTATCTTTTGCTATCCAACAATTATGCAAATTATTTTTTATAGAATAATAGAAGACTGCTGGAAAGCATTTGGTAAAGAGAAGACTTAGATAATAATTTGACTGCAAAACTAAATTATATAAAGACATGCCACACATTAATTATTTTACATCACCCACTTTCCCTGTACTAGGGCACATAGGTCTGACTGTGAAAGTACTAACACAGAGTCCCAACAGTCCTATTAAAAGACAAAGAAAGTGAGATCTGGTTAGGCTATTTTTTCATCTTAATACCATTGTCTTATCGCTTTATAATTTTGAAAATAAAACCCTTTAAGCGAAACAATACCACGCTGCTAGAATAAAGACTTCCAAAACTTCATGATCCTGATTCCCATCTGCCTCACCCCCTCTGTAGTCATTTTGGCCTGCAAAACTTTATGATAGTAATCTGGTAGATCATTATCCCTTCTTTGTATAAACATTAGTGTCCTCACTGAGATAAGGGGGTAAAAGCAGATCCAGGGGCCCCATTTGTTTCTATTATACATTGGAAAGTGTGTGTGTCTGCCTATAACTTTTGAATACTGAAATGAACATTGTAAACTGGGGGGAGAAATTCTGCCCAGTTTCCTTCTATCCTTGCCACTCCAACTCTTCTCTGAGCTCTTTCATTTCCTTTCTTTCCACAGCTTGTATTTTTATTCTCTATTCTTATTTTTCTATTCCTATTTCTTTCTCCATAGTTATCCTGCTCTTACCACTTAATATTGCAGTTGTTTAGAGTTATTTTGAAAGTGGACAATATACTCACTCTTACATCTCAATTTCATTTAGGACCCAACTGTGATCACCACTGAACCTGAACACTCCCTTGCCTTACAAGGGCTGAGGAATAGAGCCCAACTCTGCATGACTAAAGGTATTGTAATAGGGACCTTTGTGTTTAAGCAATTATTTTAATTTTATTTTTTTCAGATAAATTAATCATTTGAATTGTAATTTGTGTGAGAAATTTTATGGACTGAGAATGGATAGAACATGAAGGATGACTGTTTCAGAGGACTGATTCTTCACAGCACTCTCCTCTGTTTCATACATCAGCACACACCTTTTGTAATCAAATATGTGAGGTTCCTTTGAAGTACATCCCTGAACTGGTATGTGAGATAACCTGGGACTTCTGGAACCCGGAGAGGTGGGAAGTGTCGAGGCAGGCTGATACACAGAGGCTGGGACAGAACTGCCCAGTCTGTGCCTCAAGCTGCATGTGGCTCTCTAAGTATTTAAATACAGCTCCTGTGCTGGCTGGCATGGGGTCTATGGCATAAACCCTGCCCTCAGAAGCAGTCACTCAGCAAGAGCTTCCAAGGCCAGTTTTAGGAATTTCCTTGGCCTATGGCTGTTCGTCTAGCAGAGCCCCATTCCTCAGGCAAGCTCTGCAAGGCCGTGTTATCACCAGCTGCCCTGAACTATTCCCACAGCCTCATTGCTCCAGTACAGGATAGGTGCCTTGAGGCTTATAACACAGGGAGGATTCTGATGAGGTGTTTGGAGAGCTGAGGAGATCAGACATTATGGGAAAAGACTGTGAAATAGTCTGATAGGTTATGTTTTTAAATTACATCTTTTCCTCATCCACAGTAAATTTTTTCCAAGCCATATGATCCTCAAATTACCAATACAAATGGGAATACAATTAATAGCAGTGCCATATCTTTATAGGGAGCATCACATTTTTTGTGCCAGGAAGGCATGCCTTTTATTCTATTAAACTGAGGAAAAGTCTTCTCCTGGGCCTCGTCTTCTCTGCATGGTGCCATCCTTTCAGGAATACATCATCATCAGACTGCTTTGTCCCAGTGATGTATTACACTAATACATCTGTTGCTTTAATGATATATTAGTGTAATACCTTATCAGAGTGATGCATACCAATGATCTATTGCTCAAAAGGTGGTGCCATTCAGGAATGAAAGAATTCATGGACACAGTCAGTGTAATTACACAGATAAAAGCTGACATAGATTATGCTGGAAGCTGCTTTCATGCAACCAAGAACACCAGTCCTATGCCAGCCTGTTTGGTGCCATTTCTAGTGCCATTGCACTGAATTTGTAATGCTGAGGTTGTTACATCTCTTTTAAACCTTTTAAATATACTAAGAGCAACTACCATTAACCCTGGGTCACTGTGGAGCAGAATGTATCCAGTTACATTATTTTTACTCTGTGGTAGTACAGTACTTACTTACCCGTAACCACATGAAACCAAGTAACATTAACCTCCAAATAGCCTGAAGAACACACCATATCTCATTATAATAATCTGGGCTTCATCCTTTGCCTGACTTTAATTATTGTCCATTCTCAAATATTTTCGATTACATGACAGTTGAACTACTTCAGCCTGTCATTAACTGTAGGCCTCTTTAATCTCAACCTTCATTTCCTTTACCCTTACATTTTTTTCATTACTTTAGCCACAGAAAAACAGGTGAACTCAGTCTCATTTACATTGTTTTGTGTAGCATGTTAATTAAACATTTCAAAGCATCATCCAGAGACTGTGGCAAAAAAACCCCCAACTTCTATTTTCTATTTTTTAAACTTTTACTGTCAAGAAGGAGAAAAACCTTGAGCCGATAATATGAAAAACCCTCAAAACTCAGATCTTTTTCCCCTCTGCCTTAACTCCCTCACTAATTGGATCCAAGCTTCCTCACTAATTGGGTTTCCAAAAAGAAAGACAATCAGAACCACATTTTGCTTGTGGTAATTTAACTGAGGTGTAAAGTATTGATTAGCTTATTTACATTTCCTCTAAATATGCTTTACACCAAAGTATGAAGAATGTTGCAGAAGAGAAAATTAAGGCCTCCAACTTGTTTCAGTTCATCAGAGCAGGGAAAGGTGCATAGGTAACTCTAGAATTTTTGACAAATAGTTCAGCACGAAAGAATCAGTAACACAAATGAGGGAGAAAGGGACGGGCAAAGTATTTATAGAATGTAAATACTGGGATTTTTCTTTCCTCTTCACTTTCTCTTCTGTTATCTTCAGCTTCACTGCTAGTGACAAGTATCATTTTAATTTGCAGCGAGGGTTGCTAAAGCAACTTTCAGGAATGTATTTAATCCTGTGACAAACTGAATTCACAGAAGCCGTAATGGGGATGCAGAGTGATGGATGCAGGACATCCTACTTGTTACATTCCTAATCCTCCAAGGTCACTCAGCTGACGTGTGACCTTGCAGTTTAGAAACTGCTGACCCAGATCTCTCTCCTGCCCCACGGGAGGATGATATAATCTAGGAGCTCATGGGTGGGGCTGTGCTATCTGATCTCTGTCAGAGGTGGAAGCAGCCTGCTGGGATGGCAATGCAGGAAGTATGGCTGCAGTGAAGAGAAGTTGCTTCAGCAAGAATCTGTGACAGATTTATTCAGATCAGGAAACCTACAAGTTACCCAATTGCATCTTGGTAGGATGGAGGGGGAAAGGTATCCCCTTTATCTGGCCTGAGAAACCATAAACCCCAGTAGGACTGACCTCCAGGGCCAGGCTATTCAATATCTTACTTGAAAGTACAATTGCTCAAGTCACCGTAGGAGGGTATTTGGAAACTTCCCTGCACTTTTCAGAGGAAACTGGTTGTTTGAGTCTTTAGTGGGATTTATCAGTCCTGAAAATCTGTACTTCCTGCAGTGCTGGCCAGCTGATCGTGGTGGGCCTAGTGTGCTTCTCGTGGAAGTCTGATCTGTGACAAAAGTCTTCCAGAGGGTGATTAGCAAACACAGTAGCAGCTAATTCTGATAAACTGTGGGTGAGCAAATAGACCTTTGTGTAACTTGCCTTGTGTGCTGAGCAACTGGAAGGGACAGATTTGGGATTGGGAGAGACAGACTTAGCAGGTGGGCTTCTGACACTGTTGTTCTGCTTGTGTACATCCTTACCGAGCTTCTGTGATACCACACACATTAACAGCTCGTGACATGACATATTTTTAGGGTCACAACAGTCAGTAAGGTAGGGGGTGTGTTAGTCTTTTCTTAGGAGATGGGCATCTGCATGGAGAAAGAGAATAGAGTGAAATGCTTAATAGTGTACAACAGCCTAGGGGACTGCAGGCAAAGTGTGTGGTCTCAGCCAGCATGGCTCTAATGGTCATTCAGTCATAGGCAGCCCTTGTTTTCTCCTTTGGAGGTGCAGTTTGTAGGGTTTTTGGGAACCCATCTGAATGGTGAGTGACTCCAAGTTTCTGTTTTCCTGAGTTAATTTTAGCAACATCTGTTTTCCAGTCTTGTTCACTGAGTGCTACACAAATGCTTTTGCTAGTGTGGTGCAGAAAAGGAAGAATGATGGACAAGGTGGGTGGTAATTGCGTAGATTTGCTTGCTCTGTACTGCCACTGAATGTCAAACCACACCATGGTACTGGGCTGTGTCACATTATGTATGGTGGCTTAGGACACAGCATGCTTGTTAGTTAAATGCTATCCCTTTTAGCCAAAGGGATTCCTTTTGTTAAATCTTGGCATTCCTTTTAGTTAAATAAATAATAATTGATTTTTGAAAGTTGGAGTTTGCCTTTAAGCTAGGTTTAGGAACCTATACATTTGTTGGTTTTGAGCTGAATCAGTCTTTCAGTTCCCTTTGCAGTCCATGGAGAGAGCAAGGCTTCCCCAGAGAAATTCATCCTAACTTCCACAGGATGGGGAACAATTGCCTAACTCTCTCTTTTGACAGCAGGTAACTTAAAAATCTAGGTTACATTAAATGACTGTCTATCATACTGAAGATTAGCAGAATTTGCATTTGTTATCTACTGCTTAAAACTCCCCAAGCCTGATATCTTCCACTAATTTCAAAAAGTTTTGGAACAAAACCTGACACTGCTGCATGTCTGAAACTCTGTCAATGGCAAAGTGGCTCGATTAAGTGGAATTGGTTTGGGAGGGGAGAACTGTGAAGTGACAACCTCTGTCAGGTTACCTGTGTTCCTCTGAGACAGTCCCCAGCAGAAGCTTAGTCTATTACCCCAAGTTTTGTGTTCTTATATTAGAAAAAACCCCCAGCCTTAAATCAATAAGATTTTAAATCTGAACTGGAAAATGGTAATGCAGAAAGTGAAATCAACAGAGCAGGAGGCAGGGGGGGCAGTGCCAGGGCATCAGAAATAGGCCAGAAGCCATTTCATCTGGATCAGGAGCAGCTGAGTTTTCCTGGCAGTATCTTAAAACCTGGACTGCAAAATGCAGTGGCTAAGGTGAAGGTATATGATTAATTCTGCTGACTCTGTTATGGGCAAATTGATTTCTGGCAAAGGGGTGGAAAGAACAGTTGGGGCAGTAAAGTGGCTCAAGCCTTGGAACAATTTGCTTTTGTGCATGAGAGCTGGAATCATCAGCCCCTATGAGCAAGACCCTAACTATGAGCAGATCAGTGAGGATTTTGTCATTGATTGAATTGGGACCAGGATTTCACTAATTCATGACTAATTGGTAATCACAGTAAGTAATTACTAATTATGGCAAATGTGCAACAGTTGTGTTGCTGCCTGGAGCTGTACTGTTTACTTCTGGGTTGGGTTTTTTTGGTGTTTCAGCATGGGAAGCAGGGCTCATAAATCCTTGTGTTATTCACCTTTGAAAGGTGTGACTTTAAAATTAGGATTTGGCTGATGACAATGGATGTGTGGAAGGACCATTCAAGTGAATGAAGGGTGAGTTCTTTCCTCTTCAGGCTCCCAGACACTGCTTACTGACCTAAGTGTACTAAATAACTACATAAAATATTTGTGGGTGTGTACCCAAGTATGGTAGAAAAAGCTGATTAAATAAAAGAACTTATAGTAGAAAATTATTTTTCTGTAAAATGCTGGCATTATGTCAATGGTAAATACATGCATTCTCATCTCATTGATGTGATAGCCATTTCTGTTTATAGATAATTCTTGAGGAGATTTTATTCCTTTTTTCAGAATAGCTCTCTTCTGTCCCCAGTCTAGCTGGTTTCTAGAGAGCTGTGATAGTTAGTGAAAGTTGTATGAGCATAGAAAACAAGCTGACAGAACTGGTGGCTTCATCAGGACAGTTGAAAAGAAACTCAGATCTTAAATTTATGCCTATTAAGAAGTCTGGGAAAAAGCTGGTTTTCATTTGAAAAAAATACTGGAGAACAGAAAGATACTTGGTAGGATTTCAGCATCAGGGTTTGATCCTCTGTTCTCCCTAGCACCTACTCCTGAAGAGAGACTGGGGGAGGGGGGAATCAAAAAATAAAAGTAGTTGGGATATTCCACCAAAGAGAGGAAAAATAATACTTTGATCAGCTGCACCTGCAAATCTTGGTTAGTGGATTATCAGCCTGGCTGCCACCTGAGTCTGTGATGGAATGAATCCTGGTTTCCCTCAGAAGGAAACTCTTGTGTGGAGAGACAGGGAGTCTGGTGGCCAGGAGAACTTCCCTGAATGAAGATACAGACTGTCAGGAAGGTAGCTGAAGGCTAACAGCAAAATTTTGTTGTTTTAACTCCTTAACACTTGTCCTATACCTTTGGAGCCTGTTTCCATCAAACACCCAGGAAGTCTTATTACTATTTCTCTTCTACAAAAATAAACCAAGCTGTTGAATGTGGTGGTGGGGAAGATGTAAAGAGTTGTCTCACACTTCTGCTTGCCCAAACTGTGTTCAAGGGCTAGTGTTCAACAGTTTAGAGGAAAAAAAAAAAGCCTAAACCCAAACCTACCCAGCCTCCTTCCCCCCAGCCTAAACCTTGCCTACATCCATGACTGCAATTAAGGGGAAAAAGCTTCAGCTGCTGTTTGGCTCTGGGAGAACCTACACTTAACTTTGATTGTTAAAAGTTCTCTGAATTCCAGCTGAGACTGAACCACCTAGCAAGCAGTTTGACCAGTGAGCGTTGCTACTCTTTTCTTCCAGATCAAAGGAGCGGAGGAGAAGGGAAGAAGCTAAAAGAAAGGTTGATGACACAGACCTTTGTACTGCAGAGCACTGCTTAGTGAGCCCCAGGATACAGGTCAGCTAAGCTCAATTTCTTTCTTGAAAGAAAATTTGCATGTATTACCTGATATTTGGCTCTGTTGGATGGGGAAACTTGTTGAGGAAAATGCATAAACAACTAGTAAAAATAACATCCATTTTCTGCCAGCCCTAGCTAGCTTCTCAGTGTGTGGTTGTGTCACAGATATGGTTCTGAGGCACCTGCAGTCGTGAGCTATGTGGGGACCTCAGTAGCCTAACACAGTTCTGGATTTTGCCCTGGAGATAAGACTGCAAAAAGATCAATTTTTTTAAAACCAATTCCTTCTGTATTTGTGCCTTTTGTGATGCTTTCTCTCGCATCCAAATGTGGCTGCATCAGCAATGCTACTTCTATGACCAACTTAAAATCAAATGAACAAGTAGAAAGTTCAGACCTGAGGTCAGCAGTAAAAGTACCAGTTTTCTAGATGCTCAGTACATGATCATCAAAAATATAATAAAAATGGTAGTACTAAAACAGACGAGTAGCAACAACTGAAAACTCAACTTCAAATCCAGAATGAACTGGCAGAGTGACTCCTTTATTTCCAGTATATGTTCTCCAATTCAGGACTTTGAAAACCCATTGGTTTAGGATTGTGCAGACTATCACAGGCTATTGAGTTATAATGGCATAATTAGGTAGCTGGCTGAATTTTTCTCCTCTCTGGCACATTTGAAGTGAAAGAAAAGTATTTTAGTGTAACACATTGCATTTACCATTACAACAGTTGAAGAGGGTGTGCAAGAAGAGTTAGGGAAGCTGAGCTGATGAGCAGCACCTTATTAAGCTGTAATTACATATCATCTGGAGTAATCTTTTTCCTAACTTTTGTGTCTAGCTCTTTCTCTGACACTGCTATGGTGTGTGTGCACTTTTGCAGCAGTTGTTCCTGGTGGGTGGGAGCATTCACGAATGCCTTGTGAAGAAGGTCTGGGATAGAAATTGCAGTATCAGAAAACTTGTTTTGGAAGTTGAATAGTTAACAGCTTCAGCATTTACACATTTGAATGGTTTGAGATTAATGGGTGAAATTCATAACTCCTCCAGAGTCTCATTCACATCTTCTGCATTAATAACAAGCCATTCCACAGCTAAACCCACATGAAAATGGCCCAGGTGAAAGCTACTGTTCAAGTAACAGATCTTGTAGGATATTGAACTGGGGAAGCTTCTGAAATGGGGAGGTGTCAAAGGATAGACAGCAGCTTTGGCTCACCAACAATCTAGTAGAGTGTGTGGAGAGACTTTAAAAGTACAGATAGATGTGCTATTTCACTATGTCATTTTCTTTAAAACATTGCTATCCACGTTGTAGTTTTAATTAAGCAAAAGGGGAAAGTTGGCTGCTAAACATAATATCTTTGGGCTCATGCTCAGGCACAAATTGAACCATGCAAATACACAGCCAACCAGCTTGGTTAGTTCTAAGGTGGCATTGATGAAATCTTCTGGTTTGTTGTTGAGTTTGGGGTATTTTTACCCCCTAATTCTTAAGTTTGTTTTATTCAAAAGCTGACATTACTAAATGGTAGTTAAAGGCCTATCTGAAATTTTGCTTTAATCATCTAATTTTTAGTGATTCAGCATATTTACCTTCGAGGAGCAGAAACAGTAGTGCCACAGACTGTTGTGTGTGTTTCCAGGGGACTTGGTTGGTTTGGGGGAGGTTTAATGATACTTCTTTTAAAGGAAACGAAGCATTTTCTTTGCGCTGAGCGTGGTTCCATCAAAGCCATGCTAAGAGTCACTCTGTAAGACTCGGAGATAAGGACAGAAGCAAGGAAAGCTTAAGTTAGGGCCGGAATTGTCCCAGTAGGCTCCAATATCGCAACAGAGCCGGGCAAACACATCCCTAAACTCTCTGCCTCTTGTGTAAGACAGCGAGGTGGTTCCGGCCTCTTCGTCCATCCCGTCCCGTGGCGATGCAGAGCGATCAGCCTTTGCCCGCTCAGGGCGGCTCGTCCAGCGGGCCGGGATGCGCTCCGGGAGCGGCGGGAGCGCGGCTCCCCCCGCGCCGGCCGCTCCCTGCAGCCCGCTGGGAGGGACGGGCGCCCGCCGCCGCACCCCCGCTCTGAACGGCAAAGACAGGGGCTCTCCCCAAACCTCGGGAAAGGCACCCGCAGAGCCAAGGGAGTGCCTTGGGAGAGCGGCACTGCTCTGGGTGCCCTGTCTCTGCTTGCCTGGTGCCAGTCTCCTTCTGCTCAGGCTCATCATGGAGGTGTGGGGGGGTCTCAGCAGGCAGCCGTGTCTTGGGCTGATGGAATGGCCAGCTTGTCCTTCCTTAGAGAGATGCAAAAATCTCTTAATTGGTGCAGGATGTTTTTATTCCTGCACCCATAAGTCACTCTTATCTTCAGTATTGTTAACCTTATCACTAGGAAACCAGTATTGCCCTGTAACCTAACCTTTCTGCATTGGTGACTTTGCCATCCTCTGTGTATTGGCACAGCCTTTTCCCTCAGCAGACTTTCCCCCTTTTGGGAACAGGATTTTGGGTAGAGGTGCTGTCTTAAAGTGCTGGTGAGCAAGGCCTGAAAAGTTGCCTGGTTTTGAGATGTGAGCCATGAAAGGAGTACCTTCCTTTCAAGGGCCTGCTAGCACAGGTGCCTCAGCCTGGGATCTGTGCAGGTACAGTCCCTTATAACAGACCTCTAAAGGCCCTTGAGGTTTCTTTAATTTCTCTTTCTTTCCTTACCCTATGGCAAAATCATGTGTTACCACTTTGTCCATAAGATGGCTTTACTGTGCCCGTAAAAACCCGAGGCTCGGTTTTACAGGGAGCAGCTAAAAAGAATATGACACTCAGTAGTATGGGAAGCCTCAGTGGAGAGTGTCACTGAGATAATGGGAGACTTTAACAGAGCCTGGAGAGGAGAAATTTTTCAGAGAAGGTCAGTTTGAAAAGTATAGTCAACCCATTTTGAAAGACACTGGTCAGAAAAATCTTCATAATACAGGAAGTTGCTGAAGGCATGGCCGTTTGGAGGTAGGAAAGATTTTAGTGAGGATGATTGGCTTTTAGTAACAAATTAAGCTAGAGGTTTTGAATTAGACAGGATGGTCAATCAGATGAAGAATATAAAGCTTGGATGTTCATGTAGGTTAGAGCAACGTTCCAGGGCAGGGTGAAGGGGAGGGATGTGCCTTTATCAGTTGTAAAGATAAAATGGGGGAAACAAGGAGATGTAAAGAACTGGAGGAGGCAACAGTTCAGAGGTAACTTGGGGAAGAGAGAGGGACCCTAAGATTAAAATGTGCATAAATTAGGTATTCTCTCTTATTACATTATAGTGTGACAATTTCAGCCAGCTAAAACATTTGAGCTGTCAAGCCAGAAGTCTTCAGACTTTTCCTTGCAACCTAAAATCTTCATCTTTTTATCTTCATTTGAGTGGGGTTTAGGTGATGTTTTAGTTTTGTTTTTCCTTTTTTTTTCGTTTCCACTTTTAGAACCTGGAGTATCTAGCTCCCAGTAACTTTTTGGACTTAATTATTTTATGATAACTCAGAGGCACAGAGTGCACAAAGCAGGACCTTTGGTAAAAACCCATGTGTTGTGAAGTTCTCCAACAATGTCAGCAATGAAGGGTGACAGTCTTTATATTTTTATATTCTCCAGTGAAGAATGTTAGAAGTTCTCAAGGTTTTTAATAAATTGGTGAAGAGCTATGGAAGGGAGAGAAGTAGGTGGGGCATCAGACTTAACCCAGCTGCCTGGATTAGCATACCCAGCTGGACAGCAGAAGTAATTATGTCTGACATGGTATCATAGCTGTGGGGACTGGAGGGTTGTATGAATCATATAAGCCTGATAAACCCTGGACAGGAGAGTTTCTCTACTGTGCAGACTTTTTCTTTTTTTACACTAGAAGACCAGAAATATGTTCCACACTCTTTCCTCCTAATCTCAGCTCCATTGTGGTACCCTCTCCAATGCTGTTTTCTCTTGGAAAGCTGCTCTTGAGTATCTTCTTGGCCCACTTCCCAGTTGTTTTGCTACCCAGAAGATGATTTAAAAGCCCCTGATTTTGCTTTTTTCCCATGTAAATGAAAGCATCTCAGTGTCTCCCTTCTGAGTTGACATGATACAGCTCTTGTAGGGTTCACAAGGCAACCAAAAGGTTTTGTTTCTGATGGATGCTGTTCTTGGCATGTTTGGGGAGAGGCCAGCTTAATGGTTATTGAGACCAAGAAAGCTTACTCATTTTCTTATAAGCTGCCATTCAATATATTAGAATGAATAAAACCTCCAAACTTTATGAAACATTTCTAAGAAAAGCCAACAATAACATCTTGAATCTTGCACAAGTCTATGGTCTTGCTGGACCTCTTCTCTAAAAGTCATTCACCTTGATTTTTCCCAAAATTTTATCCTGTGCCTGATGACCTTCACAAGACTGAGTGGGAGATCCATACCTTCTCTGGCTAGGCGGGGGATGCTTCCTCTTCAGGTTCCTACCTGCTTCCATTGATCTGGCTTGGGCAACATCCTCCATGTAGGAAATATGGAAAAACTGCTCTTCCCTTTAAGAATACTTCATCTCCTCTCTTCCCTTCTTTCTTCTTTAATACAAAAAAACGTGGAAATTTTTGTTGGGAGGGGGGCATATACAAAGAGAGAAACTAGAAGGTATTTGAATCTGCATATTCTTCCATTTTCAGACCCTTGATTCTTCATTCATACAGTAGCTTTTTGAGGACGGAAGCACACAGAGGGCCAACCTCCCCACCCCACAACTCCTTCATTTGTTTGTTGCTCGAGTTGGGGGAAAAGAAGTGTGTGAGAGTGTGTTCCCTGGGACCGTGACTCCATCTGCAGGCAGGAGCACGCCACTCGCTGCCGAGAGCCACCACGACCTCTGGGCAGCGCCGAGCCCCTTAGGTCTTGAGGGACACTGCTGAAATCCCCCGGTGTTTCCCAGTGTGCAGCAGTGTCTCTATCCCTCCCAATAGCTGAATAAGAGTAATAAATAGTCAAATTATATGGGTACCTCATGAATTTTACTTCCATGACCTGGGCACCTTCAGTGCAAGCAGCCAACATATATGAGGGGTTTATATGAGTAAATTTGTGTGCTTTCTGGTGAAAGGAGAGAATAGCACTAAGGCAGGATGGCTGCAGGTTAGTGAGAAACGCAATTAAATCCTGTGGCCACAGCACCTACATGTCAGGGATGTGTCGATGATAATGGTTTGCTGGGAACAGCAGCCTTAAAATTCTACATCTAGCTTTGTTGGTGAACTACCACAGGCAGAGTGCATGTCCCCAGCTGAAAGGTGGAGGTAATGATGCTTTGCAAATGTCTAAGAAAAAGGCAGCCAACTTTCAGTGCTTGCATTTTAGAGGGATTTAAAATACAGTCACTCTTCTACCTGCTCTGTAGTTATATGTTCAGTTATATAATGTTTTGTATAATCTTCAGGGTAGGAGCCATACTGAGGGAAGAAGAGTGAGGGAGTAAAACACCAACCATGGTTTTGCAAGGATTAATTAGTGTTTTCCATTAAGTAGCTCATAAACTAGTAGCAATTCTTAGAATAAGTATCTGGACATTAAAGAGTTCTGGATATCATAAGGGTGTTTTTGGTCAAGAGTCCTGGTAGCTAAAAAAGCCTAGTGGAATATTTGTGTTCTGTAAACTACTCCCATAAAACCAGACATGAATACCATGTTTAGGAAACAGTAAATGCTCACATTACAACACTTAGATTGGGAGAGTCCTCTTAAGGTCATCTAGTCCAGCCTCAGTGCTCAAACTGAGGGTAAGCTAAGTTGTTCAGGCAACCTCTCTGGTCAATCTGTGCTGATGTTTGACTCTCCTAATGGTAAAAAAAAAAAATTAAAATTGTGTTCTTGTGTGTTCAGATGGAATATTGGTGGTGTGTTGTTTGGTTTGGTTTTGGGGTGTTGTTCTTGTTTTGGTTTTGCTTTTTTTTTTTTTTCATTTTGTGCCCCTTGCCTCTTATCCTGGCGATGGACACTGCTGAGAAGAGCCTGGCTCCTTCAACTTCTTTCCCACCCATCAGACATTTGTACAAGTGGATGAGATCCCTCCAGACCTTCCCTTCTGCAGGCCAGACAGTCTCAGTTTTTCAGCCTCTCCTCATACAGTAGATGCTCCAGTCCCTTAATCATCTTTGTGGCCCTGTACCGGACTCGCTCCAGCAAGTCCGGATCTTTCTCGTGCCAGGGAGCCCTGAATGAGATGCAGCATTCCAGATGCAGCCTCACCAGCACTGAGTAGAGGTGCAGGATCGCTTCCCTCAACCTGCTGGCAACTGTCTTCCTCCTGGTGGCCTTCTTGGCCACAAGGGTACATTGCTGGCTTGTGGTCCCCTTCTTGTTTACCAGGATCCTAAGGTCCTTCTTGGAAAAGCTGCTTTCCAGCTGGTAAATGCCTAGGATATGCTGCTTCCCCTCGTTGCATTGCATTTCCCCGTTTGAACTTCAGGACATTACTCTGCCCACTTCTGTTGAGGTAGTACTTCTGAAAGGTGACACAATCATTTGGTATTGTCAGCCACTCCTTCCAGTTTTATATCATCTGCAAACTTGTTGAGGATGCAATCTTCAGCTTTTTTTGTGTGGAAATGAAAGCTGCTTCCCTCCAGGTATTACCACTTCTCCTTTTTTCCTGCTTGTGAAGTTTAGTGCCACTCTGTGGGATTTTTCACTATTATTAGTCTTTTTCTTTTGGACAAATAATATGCATCTTACTGTAAACTACAGACTTGAAAACACTGGGTAGCCTTAGAGTTGCTGAAAAGTAGGGACTAAAACCAGTATTTCCATCAGTGTTAGCAGGGGTTGAGGAAGCTAATCTTTATTCCTAACATCTCAGAAGACAAATAACCTTTTCCTGTGTGTTGTACAGCCCAATGGGGAAGTGCCAATGCAAGGGGAGATTTCCTACAGGCTGCATGACTTCATGCTCAGCAGGCTGACTTGCAGCCCAAACCCTTCTGCCTGCCAGTAGGTGAGGGCTGATTACTGAGAATGTGCAGCATGGTCAAGCATAGATGAATTCCCTGTGAAATTCATCACACCAGGCAGATTAATTCTGCTACAAGCTTGATCCTCCACATGGTCTTTCCCTCCCTTATCCTACTAGATTTCTTTTCCTTGGGAACATACAATCTCAGCACCACCGTATTTTCCTGTGTCCCAAATGCCCTTCTATCTCACTTTCCTTTAAGCTGTTTAGGTGTTCCAGTGTCCCTGTGCCTGCCTTCCTCCTGCTGTGTCTCTGATAAGGTGCTGTGTGTGTAAGATGAGTTTGGTGACTGCACAGTCCTAGATGGTGGCTGAGCTCCTTGGGGTCTTGTCAGCTCTCATGGTCCAGCGCAGTCTCAGTATTACTCTAGTGATTTAACAATAGAAAACTAGCTAGTTAATTGAGAAACCAGAATTGATTTCCCTGAGGAATTCGCCACCTTGCTGGTGCAGCAGAGACTCTGCCTTTCAACGTAAATTTAACAAGGTGTTTAAAAACTTGGACACACTTCCATTTAGCAAACAGCTGTGGCTTAAAATGCTGTTGCCTCACTACTTAACGAAGCTGCAAGACTTCTCTGATGTAGACAGGAGGCCAAATATGCTCTGTTTTGCCAGTTTGGGGGGTGGTTTTTCCAGGAAGAGGTAATGTTTTAAACCATGGCAGGTGTTTGATAATAAGGCTGTGCCTAAATCTTCAGTTAACCAGTGACTAGCAAACTATTAAGCAGAAGCAAAATGACAGAGGGAGTTCTCTGGGTCTCACTCTGATTTACCTTAGACCATTCTTGGGATGGGATAAAGTTACTGATTTCAATGTACTTAGATGTACAATATAAAATCATGCAAACAGATCAGAATTGAAGCAGATAATTATCCTTTTTTATTTCCACATTTGTAACTGCAGTAGCCCTGAGCTAAGTATTCCAGTCCTCAGTTGACTAAACAAATTCTTTTCATCAGCTCAGAAATTGCTTAGTGTTTTATGTTGTAAAATATTAATTCATTTTTTCTATATTTAATCTGTACTGGGTAAGATGTTACTCACTCAGACTTGGGGGAGAAATTTTACATTTCAGGTATTTGTAGGCCTAACTCCAATAGTCCTAGGGTCAAGTGAGTGGTTGGTTGTTGTTTTTTGTTTGGGTGTTTGGTTGGTTTGGGGGGGGTTTGTTTTTTTGCAAAATAGGCTTACAGTAAAGTGATGTGAAGGGGTGATATATAATATATTACATGTATGTATATATAATATCATTATATTATATAATTATGAAAATGAAAAGCCAACTGTGCTTATGGTAAAGAATAAGAATCAGGAAGCTCTCTAGTAACCTTGAAGAAGCATCCTATAGTATTTAAGTAGCAACAAAATTATGTGGACATTAACGTGTGGTCCCTCTTCAGACCTATAGACAATGTATTTCTAGCCTGTGAAATCTAGGATTATGTATCAGCACGGGTTTAAGGCAACCAGCCTTAAAGTGTTGATTTTTTTTTTAAATTGAAATTAGAAGCAATATCATCTTTCCTTGGTAGTGTGCTATTCTAACAGCTGAAAAATATAAACACCATGGTTTTTCTGAAGAAGTATTAATGTGTTAAATTTGCACCTCAACTAGAAGCATCATGTGCTAAAGTTTGTTATAAAGTGATGATGGCTAGTTAGTTTGCCAGGATTTAGACAAGATTCTGAGAAAACTGGTTGTGTTTTAGCAGAGGCATAGGTCATATTGCACTCTTCCTCCTTGATGCCTCTCCTCTTGGAGGCTTTGAGACTGTAGTGGAATTCTTGGTCTTAAAGAACATTTGTGATTCAGTATGTTCTCTGCAAGAGTTCTTGCCTAGAAGTGGCTGTGGGCCTTTCATTTTAAGAAAGGCTAAAAACTTTGCAGAAGGAGAATTTGGTTGTCTTTTAAAAAAGCTAAAGCCTATGTGTCATTTAGGATCTGGTGGTTATACAACTGCATCTCCCTTGGTAGTTGTTTGTTACCTGTCCCAAGATGAAGCTCATCATAGAGCAATGGCTTCTGATCATTGCTCATTGGCCTTTGTGGGGTGGGCTGGTGGTCTTGCCAGTCATTAACTTGTCATTATTTATTATTCTTACAAACGTATTACTTAATGTTATTTGTTTACAGAGCAATCGCAAAAATGGATGATGGTATCCATGAGCTGTTGTCCTATGGACTTGTTCATCCCTTTGTATTTGCCTTTCAAACGCTTAGGAGCAAAGAGAAGTTTGCAATCAAGTGTTGTTTGAAGGACTGATTCATAGTTACTGCTGAGCGTGGAAATGTTGGTATAAATTAAAACTAGAGGAGTGTCTGCTGTTAAGGGTAATGGCCAACACATGTGAGAGAGGTGGTAATTTAAATTAAAATTAGCGGGCCTCATTTTATATATTGAAGATACAGAGGCTGTAGAAGATATTTGCCTATGTTCAACAGGAAATTAATCCAAAAATAGGAGTAACTTTAAAAAGAGCCTGTGGGGCCTGCATAACTCTCCTCTGCATGCTCAGGGACACACACATCTGACCTGGCCATCATTTTGGTAGGCTGTACTTAAAGCAGAGGTGGCCATAGTTTGGTTTGAGAGGGCCCAGGAACTGGTTAAAATGCTCTCATTTTTCTACTCAGTACACTTCTTCTAAAAAATCTGACCCTGGGAACAGAACTCTTTAAAGTTTCAAAGAATAAAGCAAGGATGCCAGCTAATTTTTAAGTTTCTGTTTAGCAAGCTTTTCAAGTATTTGGTACATTGCATAAAGACAGTTTGGATGCTAGATACCCTGCAAAGGTTTTAGGAATGTTACATCATTTATTACTGTTTAAAACCTTATTTACTCAATTTGTTTCATTTTTCTCATGTGTAAGCGAAGAAAATATTTACTTTGTTCAAAAGTGGTTTCTGGAGCTGAACTTAATTCATATGTGTAACTAGGTTTGATGTTTGGAAGGTGCCATACAATCATTACTTATTAATAGCAGGACCTGCAGAAGCAATGCATTATTTATATTATGTTATCTGTGGAAGACTTGCAACTATTTTCTTGTGTTTGGACAAAAAAATGTTCAAAAGTGTGGTCAGCTGACTTAATTTTTTTTTTTTTTTGTGCTATACAACCAAACACATAATGGAAGATTATTTTTTAGATGCCATTATGCCCTTTGTCACCTTCCTTAAATCAATGTGTAAAATAGTGGGAAGTGGGGACTGGTGTGCCTATGGTTTCAGTGGGAAGGCTGGGTACTCTCTATTGACTAGGACAAAATCTGGAGTAATGCACTTAGCCAGGATAGAGATGAAAAACCAGGTTGTTCCCAAAGAGTGTTTCCAGGTGTGGGGTTAGAAACGCTTCAAAGCCAGAGTATATAAAGTTTCTCCCTGATAATTCATTCAAGCATTGGGATTTCTTTCACTGCAGAACACGCTTATGGCTTGGCCCACTAAACTCCTAGGAAAACTGCTAGGATATCTATGGAAGCCAAGGTCACCCTCAGAGAGATTTAATGCTGCTCTGCTGTGTGCCAGTCCCCATGGCCCTTTCAGAGAGCTGTGTTCCCGTGGTGCCTTCTTGCTGCAGCCACCTCAACTCCCCTAAAGGGGGTTTCAAATGATGGAGGGGAAAAAAACCCGCACAGCACATTGTAAATTAATGCTGACAATGTCAACATTAATTTATGCCAGAAACGCATGAGGAATAGAGGGTGGAAAGAGTGATAGTGAAGAGCAGAGTATTTCCTGTGTCCTGTTCTCCTGGAGCACCTGGGGAAGGGCTGCCGCAGCAGTGGTGGATCACAGCACAGAGCCAGTACTCTTTCCCTCTCTGAAATGGCTACTTTGTGGCCTCCTGCACAGGCAGGGTCACTCGGTGTTGAACTAAGCTGGCTTAGTTCAACACAGTTGCCATTAGAATGTATTGAAAAAATAAGTAAGCGGGTCTAGCATTGCAACTCCTACAGTGTACAAAGTTCTGTTGCTAGTCTCGGGCGTGGTGAAATTGAGGTTTGTGAGCAATAGTGAAGAATGCCTCCGATATTTTTGGTTATCACTACTAACGCTGTAGAAATCTCCAAAACCAATATAAACTGGAGAACTGAGGGAAAAGACAGGACCGAAGTATTCTGAGGGAATTCTGACTCTGGTACTCTTGGTCACGAGTAAGTGTAAGGCAACAGTTTGAACTCATCCCTTCCCCCAGAAATCTCCAGTACTGACAGTTATACACTGTGGTTTTACCTCTGGATTGAAAATAAATAAACCTCTCCATGAAAATGAAGTATTTTAGCTGCATTGTGAGATGATAAACCAGCTGAAGCAAGGAGGAATCTGTTTTGTGTCAGTAGATGTGTACCCTGTAGACGTGGTTTCAAAACTGAGAATTGCAAAGGCATGGTAGTGAACCTGAGATTGTCACATATGTAATCTTTTAAATCCTATTTAGATTCTTTTCCTTCTGAAAGGCTCATTGTGGTTGTAAAATGGGTATAAGATTATGTGAAACCA
>VZRO01002961.1:0-171663 GCA_013397915.1 Daphoenositta chrysoptera
AAAATACTCCTTTGTGAAAAATTACATATTCTGGATTATGTTTGGATATGGATGATTTGCGCTGGGCAGATGGTAAGCAAGTGATGGGCAAGGTAATTGTATTGCTGGAGTGTTATGATGTAAAATGAGCAAAATGGTAATCAGTACCAAAATTATTGGGTGCCCTTGTTTCTGTGATGTTTTGACACCACTTGTTCATTAACTTGTGCGTGCTCCAGTCCCATTGGACCTGGCATCACCGTGCGTCTGGTTCTGTTATCATCTGCTTACACCTTTTCCCCGTGTGGGGTGTGAGAGAGCATTTGTGGTATGATCTGCAATCCTCCTCCATTTTAGCAGACCACCAGTATCTGCTGACATTTTAAGTGCTTTAGAACTGGCTGTTTATATTATGTAGTTGGCAAGATAAGTGAAACTTATGTGCATTACTAATTGAATTTAAGAGTGAGAAAAGTGCGCTCTGATGTATCCAAACTGATGAAATATTTACATGCAACTATGTTAAAAAAAACCCAAAACAGTTCTGGTGATAATTGCTTTCCACTTTGCTTAGCTTCAAACATACAGAATCTGGAGTGCTTTTAGCTTGTGTTTTTAGACATCCTTGCTAGATACTCTGAAGCCTGTGGTTTTGGGGGTGGAGCTGTGTTTTTGATCAGGTTGTTTTTTTCTGAGTGAATATTGTGTGCTTCAAGATAGTGAATGGGGAAAACACTTTTTTGTCCCTAGCATTGCTGTATTTTTGTTTTGGACATTGGCATTAATTTTGTCAGATGCTCAAATACAAAATTGGGAATGGATTTACTAATAGATGCTTACCTATAAACAGTTAATGCATTAGTGGTACTGGATGCACCAAAAGAAGATAGTGATGAAAACAGTAACATTAGCTTAGTAAAGGCAATTTTGGTCATTCAGAATTAGTTTAAGGTCTTAAAATGCCACAGACTAAATATTAGGGACCACAGTGGGGCAATGTTGAAGTAAAGAAGGGATTATTCATTTGGGAGTGAAAGACTCCAGCTGTAACATCTCAAACCTATCACAATTGCTAACTTAAATAGCTGAATTTCCACTTAAAAATGTATTATAAATTAACTAAAACCTATTGGTATAACTTAATTGCTTGCAATTCAGTAAAAGCTGGTTTAAGTATGATGCTACATTAAATAAAATACCCATTGCTTTCACTCATAGCTAACTCATGTGAGTGTTAAATGACAGGTTTTGATTCAGGTATAGTAACTTGTATCAATGACTGTATTTATGCCATGAGTAGTTGTTGTTTGAAAGTGCTGTTGGTGAATTAGGAGTTGGATCATAGTAGGTTGGGTAGAGATATTGTTTGAGGTGAGAATTAAAGAATTCAGCCAAACCAGCAGCTCAATATCTCTTTTCTCAAAGGTTTTAACTCTCTTAAGGTGTGGGATGAGAAGCACCATTGTCAGTTGAGTCAATGATGTGATGCACACACAAATTGCTGGGAGAGTTTGTTATAAAGTTTGTTCTCTGTATATGTGATATAAAGTTTCAGTCATAGACTGTGGAAATATTACTGATTATTGTGTTTCTATGGAGGAGTGTTTACTGTAGAGTGTTTGAGGAGGGGATTTTAAGGACTCTTGGAATATAGTCTCAGAGGAATGTTATGAACAGAGCAGTCAGTTTGTAAATGATTTATGAAATAGGGGTGCAAGAGACTTGAAGAGCCTTGTATGAAGCCTCTAATCTATCTAGTGCTGAGAATTAGGTGTCTCAGAATATTACCCAATGTAGCCAATGAGGAAGGCTCCTGAAAGTCAGTATCCATCCTAACAAAGCTTGTTTCAGTGCTGTTCAGGTTCCTGGAGCTGCGGAGGGCAGAGCTGGACTTTGTGTGTATCTGACAACTGAGAGCCAGTGCTCACAAACTTACAGCCAAGACCTTGCCGTGCTGTGGTTGGGATGGAGATCTGCTCTTTCCCAAAGGGTTCAGACCTGTGTTTCCTACTGCGAGGAGCAGACTGCCAAGGCAGAGGCTGTTGAGCAGGAGTCAATTTCCCTTTGTTCAGTAAATGCACGTCTTTGTGCAGAGAGAGTTACAGTTGTCATACTTACACTGATCCCTTCCAGGATAAAGTGAGAGAGCTCAGAGTAGGGAATTAAGTCTGTTTGTCTATTATCCAACATGCCAGTGAAATCCAGCTGGCTAAAAGCTGTCATATTTCATTTCTGTTCCCCCTTTCTAGAGTATTGCTGCTTTTGTGATTTTGTCTTGTTCGGGGCTTTGATTATTTTATCCTTTTTTAAAGTCAGTTGTCAGTGTATGAACAGATTCAGGAACAGGTAGGCCCTCTCTGCCCCTCTCCCTTCCCACCCCAGTGTTCCAGGTACACTTTAGAAATATGGATTGAAACATCCCCAGGCAAAAGGAGTGGCCTGTGTCATTTGGGGCTGTTCTGCCATGGTAAGAACCACACCATTCATGCAGTCCCTGAAATCCAGGGGTCAGACTCTTGCTTTCTGTCTTGAACACAGCTAGGTTTTCTCTCTCCTCTGGTTCTCCCAGAGCCTTGCTTTCCTGCTATTTAGAAATATTCTGACTTTCAGTTTAGATTTATATATGGGCAGCGTGTATTTTCTCCTCCTCCAACGCTCATTTAGCTTTGCTTTACTTAGGCTTGACATGTCATGAGCTTTTAGTCTTATCTCTGTCTAATAGATTCCTGTTGCTTCCCTCATCTTCGCATCTGTTCTAGTAAAAAATTCATGTTATTAAATACGGCTGACCAGAATTGTGCCTCCTATTCAGCTGGTGTTATGCTAGTGGCTTGTGTGATGACTTTAATACTTCCCTCTCTTAGCTGGAAATATTCCTTCATGATACAATGTAGGTCTGTTTCTCTGTCTTTTTTTTAATCTATTTTCCCCTTGCCAGATCGCATTGGTGACTCACAGTTATCCTGTGATCAAGCCAGACTGATCTTCCCCTTCAGTATCGTCTGAAACGATCCCTGGTTTCCCACATCCTGTGTGAGTGTGCTAATCACAAGCTTATTATCTCATGGTATGGGTGACCTTCTACTATAGCTGTTTAGGAAAAAAAAAAGGCGGGGAGTGGGTTGTTGCAGTGGTTTCCACTCTGTCTTGTGATAATCTTGAGCCTGATAGTTCACGTTGTCTGTGTTTGAGACAAAGTTGGCTGGATGGAGACCTAGGATGTCAGAGAAATAACCTCATTGTGTATTGATGGGGTTCTGGATTAAAATCATGTGAAGCTGCTTATATCATCATAGCTGGAGTGTTATTTTGCATGACTGATGGCAGAACTTGAAGTCCATGAAGCACGTATAAAATAAGAAAGGAGGTGTGTGTTGTGATTACAAACCCTGGCATTATGTAGTAGCTGAGAACGGGTTTTCAGAATTACAACTCTGGATTTAATTTTCTAATGTCTGCCAAAGCTTCTCACGTGGGCTGTAAGTAATTTTTTATGTATTGTCCTTAACTTATCTCCGCCTTTGCTCTATATCTGTAATACGGGAGAAAGGTTTACCTTCTGGTCATGTGTTTTGTCTACTTATGTTGCAAGACCTTTAGGGAAGGAACTTCCTCACTATCTTTGCATACTGTCTGGAAATCCCCTCTTGGCTGGAGGCTGTGGACCCTGTCACAAATGATGGCATTTGAAGCATTTTCTTTAAAAAAAAAATTTAGTTAACAGTAAAATAGTTTACAAGTGCAGCTTGTTCAAGAACAAGATATTCTTGTGATGGGCCCTGCAAATATTATATACAAGCTTACTTAACTTTTAATCATATAGTGGATTTGAGATACATTTTGGTAATCATGATTTAAAGTGAATGCACTGCTGCTCTCCTTATTGAAACATATTTTCTTACTCCTTTATTTTGATATGTTGCCAGATTTTGTTGTCGTTTTCTTTTGTACACTGATAAATGTTGAACTGCATTGGAAAACCATGCTGAAAAAATGAGTGTTTGGCCTGTCACATGCTTTTGTCTTCCTTTTAACACTAAATAAACAATCTGGTTTTCTTTTTAATGAAAGAAGGGGAGATAATGGTCTTGTGTACATTTAGAACATTCTCATGTTCAAATGGAAATTTTCCCCTGGGTCTGTCATTGTTCTCATCAATAGTTATTCAGTAATAACTGTTTCTATATTGGCTTTAAATGTACCCCTGATAAAGACTGGGAAAACAACATCAGCACATGACAGTTAAGATTTAGATAAAATGAGACAATGTTCAAGTACGAGGCACGAGTTCTTGAAAGCATATTTAAAGAAGCGCACAAGTACAATAATTATGTCAGGGTGATGTTTCTCATGCAGATTTCAGCTGCTGTTACTCATTAATTATTTAAAATTCCAAGAGCAACAACTCACAGCTGAGTGACTGTAACCTGCTGAGCCTCTGACCTGAACAATTAAAGCTGAAACATCTGGATTAAAGTTCCATTTGAAAAGAAGATAAATTGATTTGTTTATTTCTCAGCTGTACAATTATCCTTAGCAAAAAATTAATTTTGCTTTCTCTCCTCAGAAGGGAAAGCAAATTGGTGTATCATCACCAGAGAAAATCCCAAACTGGGGTGATGGTATCTCTGTTTCCAGATAGGCATTTATGAGGCCAGAAAATTTGCTTCTCTACAGGTTTTTAAGTTACTTCTCTTTTAAATTTATTTACTGATTTTGGAGAAGAGGAGTTTGCAAATCTTTACTTAAGCTTCATGAGATGTCACTTGCAACTTGAATAGCAACCCATTTCTGACTGGAAAACTGTCTTGTTTGTGTTTGTGTTAATGGACTGTGGATAATGTTAACCTGTTAGGAGGCTGCCACATGAACTTTGAACATTCTTGCCTGTCTTCAGCATGCTTACAGATTAAAATACTGGGGCTTGAGTCTTCATCAAATTACTTTAAAAAGTACTTTAAGAGCATAATTTCGGGTATGAATGCTCAGACAATAAGGCTAGGCAAAAGAAGGCAAAAAGAGGTGAGAAACACAATGCACAAGAAGACAGAAATAAAAGCATATAGTTAAGGATTCATGTTTCCATGTCAGAAGAGAAGCATTGGGTTTTGTGCCTCTTTGGCAGTGTGTTTATGGAAGGAAGGGAGGGACATGACTGTAGATAAGTAGATTGGGCCAAAGGGAGTCAACTTGGAGTATGGTGAAAGTCAGACCCTTTCGCAATACCAGTATTTATGCCAAATGCTACAGAGGAGAATCTACAGGAAATCCATCTGTTCGTTGATATGTTTGCAGTTTAGATAATATATATGAATTCAGAAGAGAGTGAGGCAAAGATCAGGGGGAGAGAGATACTTTTCCTTTTTTTTTTTTTTAATTGAGAAGGATATAGTGATTCAGTGTTATCTCACAGCACAGTTAATGCTGTCTGAAGAGGGTGAATCATCTCCTTGTCCCATCTGTCAGTCTGTTGAATATGAGAAGAGCGGGCCTACAGTGCCTTTAATTCATGTGTGTTCAGAACTGCAGGTGTGCATTTTGTCATCAGTCTCTACAGAGTGTTAATGAAATACAGATCATCAAAGTGCCTGTGTTCTCTGGGAAGCTGAGGTGACCTACCTCATTTTGAAAGGGAGAATATACCTCTCACCATTTGGAGAGGGCTTGTTTTTCTAAGCAGAGAACGGGGAGAAAAATGTGAGTTATCAAATGTATCTTGGTTTTATTTTCTTGGCATTTTTAAATTTTTATGTGAAAATAGGTGCTAGGTCTTGTCTTTTTTCATAGTACCTTAATCTCAGAAACCAAAAGTCTTCAAGTAACAAACACTTATAATCGTCTGTATCATTTCTCAATTGATTCTTTTTTTGCCCTCTGGTACTGATAAGATTATTACTTTGGCCCGAAATTCTCCATGATTTGAATTTGAATGTTGTTATTTTTTAAATTTTCCTGGTTAATGCTGTACTTGGGTTATATATTCTTGTGTGGTGTTTCATATTTTTCAAAACTACTTAAGAATTTAGGAAAAATTTCTGACTTTTAGTTGTTGACTCAGGGAGGCAGAAGGAGGAAGTTGACAGCTGTGGAAGTATATTCCTAAAGGAAATATGGTACTTTAGAAGCCGTGATGGTGGAAAGCACTGGTCTTAGGAGTCTACTGCATGTCTAGGTCTACAAATACCTAGAATGAGGCTATGATATCTCTCTGTTCTTAAACTTTATATCTTTCTCAGTCCCTTTTTTTTTCCTTTTCCTTCATTAGATAATTTATTTTACTGTAGTATCAAATTATTTTGTCTCTGGAGCATACAGGTGCTGAAAAACTAAGTGATGATTGTGTCTGATCCTTTTCGGAGAGCTGGGAAAAATTGGTCCTTGCTCCAAGGTTTTGTATGCCATGCAGACCTAAACCTCCATGAAAAAAAAAAAAAAAAATCCCAGCCTATTTTGTTGTGGTGTTCTGCATAAAAGACAGTATGTAGCAAATTAAATGAACCTGTTGATATTAGTGACTGAGATAAAATAGACAAATCAGTCTTAATTTCGTAGGAGGGCACCATTTTCATTTTGATATATACGTTCAAGGGAGGTGTATGTGTGGCCCTCTCTGCTCCCTAAACTGGTATTAGCACAAGTATCTCAGCAAAGTCCTAGAGGACTTAAAGGAAACCCACGTTCAGTCAAGACCCAGTTGTAGGTACAGTGGTAGAAGTGCAGCAAGCAGAAGGGATGGAGCTTGGATGTGCTGGGTGCATCTGTACCTTGCCCCAGGCCTTTGGGGTCCCACCTGGCTCCCTCCTCAGATGCACTGGAGGTGGTTAAGGAAATTTCCTTATGACCCTACAGGTGGATTGGCACGGAGTTCACAGGGCTCTGCTGATCTTGGTGTTTTGAAGACAAACAGTGAACTTGTGGCCAATGCCAAATGATTACAGTCAGCTATGATTTCTGTCTGCGTAAGGCAGTAGAAATATCAGCACATGCTTCATGACCTTAGGGGAGCCTTTTTCCATTTGGGAAGCAGAAAAGCCCTGTTGGGAAATTTGTTTTAAAATTGTATCTTTTCTTTTTCTTAATGGGTGGGATGGGGCTGGTTGTGTTCCAGCAAGGAGAGTGGAGTGGGTTGAAGGAAGAAAGGAGAGAAAAGCAAGAGAAGCCTACGCTACAGAAAATAAATATATGTGGCTTAGCAATTTCATTGTGATTTCACTGTTGTCTAGAATCCAGTTTGGACTATACTCAGCTGTGCTGAGGTAAGATTCCTGGAAATCACATGCTTTTACAAAAAATAATGTGCAATATCCTTCTTGTTTGCAATATAGGAAAATGGTAGTCAAAGCGGTCAGGAAACATCTTAAACCTTGGGTCCTGTTTACCCCATGCCAATTTTAGGAAATAGTTTGCAAGAACGTTTTTTCACAGAATATATTCTCTCATGCTGTTGTAGCCTTTCTCGTGTGCCATAGTGTTGCATACATTTTAGAGAAAATGAACTAATTTTGGTGTCCTTTGCAATGATATATGAAGTGTGTGTAAATTACTGAGTAACTGTGGTAGCACTGGGGAGCACTTTCTCAGGTACTAAATTGTGTTTCAGTACTTGGCCCATCTCTCAGAGGGCTGGTTTTCTAGGCCTAGGATCCTTGCTAAGGTACATGCAGTTATCTGTAAACATGGAAATTGCTGTAATTTCTGGATAGGTCGGGACTGTGATATGCGAGGCACTGTACAAGTTAAATACATCTGTAAATACTAAACTCCTGTTGACTTCTCTGATTTATAGGTTATGCCCGCCAGTGAAATCTTGGTTTTAATAATTCATGATGGAAATATGTCTGGAATAATGTGTTTTTCTTTCAGAAGAATTCCTCAGAGAAATATAATTATGGAAGTCAAAAGCGAACTAAAGTTTGATTTAGGAAGTACTGCACGCTTTCACAATAATGAAAAATTAAATCTGCATTAAATAACAATGAAACTTGTAAGGGATTTAAGGCACTTTATTTTATGAAATAATTGAACAGTTGAATTAAGAGGGCAGGATTCCTGGGGAGCTGCTTGTCCGTGAGGCAGGTTACTTTTGTTATGTGGTTGCTCCTATCTGTCTGTGAAGCTTCTGACTGTGGCTGCTGATGGATTTAGCTGCAGGTCACTCATTCGGGCCTGCTGGAGGTTTTCTTTCTTGGTGAGTTGGAATATTAGGTTACCAGGATGAGGGAATTCTGAAGAAACAGATGAGGCATGCCCATTGTCTCAGTCTTGTTTTGAAAGAAGATGAAGTGAAAGGCTTCCTTGCAAAGATTGGTATCACACTGAGAGCCTGAAAAAACCACTCAAAGATTTCCATCTAGCTGGCAGCCAGTGCTGTGCGATGTGTCAGCTTGCTTCCCAGGAAGCTGTGTAATCAGGACCTGACACTACCAAAACCAAACCAAACTCCAACCAAACAAACACACAAAAACCCCCACAAAAACCACCCAAAAACTTGGGTAAGTTTTAAATTAAGACTTTACATTAGGAGGCTACCAAAATTAGAATATGCACACTTCTTAAAAGAAATGACACTTTTTCTTTCTAATAAGATATGTATATATTATTAAAATGTCATCTTTACTTGGATAAGAGTAGTTATGAATTTAGCAGGAAGTTGTAAGTAAATTACTCTAATATTTTTATATTCTATGCTTACCCTTCCCATGTGTGAGTAAGGCTAGGAGCACTTGTAGCTCTGCACTATTACCCAACAACATCAGTCTGTGATGAATACATATTCCTAGACAAGGTAGTAATTACGTTCTGATACTTGTAAATATGTAAGTCCTTGCATACCTTTATTATTATGTGTAGTTCTGTTGAGTCATAATTAATGTGTGGGAAGAGGTAAGAACATATTTAACAATCCATTTTCAGCATCCCATGATACATGTTCAGTAGTTTATGCTTTGAAGTAACCATTAATGTTCAATAAAAGTGCTCTGTGTGGATTGGCTTACAGACTGTTTTGACTGCTGAATTACAATATCACTTACATAAAGTCTGATGACTACATGGATGAACTTTTTTCAGGCTCCCGTGAGTAAGAAAATGCTGTTTTGCAGTTAAAACTGCATAACCTGCAGAAAGTGATGCCATTGCATTTCTTGGTATATTCAGACGGTTTGGAGAAGTGTTTTTCTGCCTTTCAGTGAAATTCTAAATCATAAACTTCTTTATAGGACAGTGGGTGTGTATGGGAAGATGATTAGAACCACTTGTTTGGCTACAAATACCAACAGGCAGACTAGAATGGTCTAAAAAAATGCTACAATGACGTAAGTTTCTAAACCCCTGTTTTAATCAATGGTCCAGATGAAGATAAATTACATGATGCCAACACACATATATTTTTATAGGTATGTGTTGTGTAGAACAGTTTTTCCATCTCTTTTTTTTTCATTTTGAGTTTTGGAATTAGAAGTTTCTCTCTCGGGTAAGGCAGTGGCATTTCTGCAGTTGTTGCTAGTTGGAATATGGGTTCCTATTGCAAAGAAAGTGGAAAAGCTGCTTGGTGTAGGCTTCCATCAGGTTACCTGTTAGACTAACTCCGTAAGAAGGTGAGTCGATGGGAGGAGACACTTAGTGTCATTTCCCCAGGCAAAATCTCGTGGCTGTTTTTGGAATTACTCAAAGCAGCTGGCATGGGTGGAGTTACTGCTGTATCAGTCATGGGCTGGGCAGCGCCGGGTCATGGCAGCGGAGCTGGTTCAGCTCAGTAGGTGGCTGTGGCACGGTGCTGAGGCAGCTGGAGGACTCTGCTGCTGGCACCTGCAGCACAGGTTCACAGCTTCCTGCCCCAGTTCACTCACTTCAGCCTGAAGAGGTTTTAGGTAGCAGAAGTGTTTTCAACCTTTAGTCCTGTTAAATCAGTTTACTCATGTGGCCTCTCAGATGGTTTTAATATGAAACCAGCAACTTGATGGGGAGTTTTGAAGGGGAGCTGGTGATGCAACTCCATTCATTGCAGGCATGCAGAGTGTCCCCTCTCATTTTGTGACTCACACTCATGCAAAATCTGTCATCTCACAGGATTCACAAAACTTTCAGGGCATCACCAGGAAGGTTTTCTGCAAATGCTGATGTGGTCATAAGATCGGTCTCATGTGCAGGCCTGTTTTGGCAGCTTATTGCTAGATGTGATTCATGTTAGATTCAAAGAAGGCACTGCATTTCCACTGTACTTCTGTTTCTTCATTTTTTGGAGCACCATGACTGTTCTTTTGGCTGTTCATCAGTGCTAAATCATTCATGGATTCCTCTGCAAAGGAGAGTGTTGATCAGCTGATGGACATCGTTAGGAACTGTAAAAAGCTGTTTCTTACTTCATACAGAGCTGCTTAGTCTGGCAACCTGTATGTTATGAAGGTGACTAAAAACAAAATATGAATCTTTTTCTAGCTGAGATGTTTGGAATAGTTGGCTGCAAGTTCCTACAAAGGTTGAAAACTGAGTAATCCCATTGAAGACAGTGACTCAACTCATTGCATAAAAATTGGCGTAGGTAGAAGCTGAGCAGTATGGTCTCCCTCAGGACAGTAAGAACCAAAGTCAGTGTTTAAGTCTTTGTGTTGCAGGGTGTACTTTCATCCTGAAGTGTAAATGACCTGTATGCTCAGTTTTTAGTCAAGTAAGGCAGATTTATGCTTCAGGCTGAAGTGAAAAATTAAGTCTCTTTGTTGCTGTAAATGTTTTTAATGTTTACAGGCTTGCATCTATGTATGGTTTTGCTTCCTCATCAGATATCTACAGAACAGTTGGCACTATACAGTTTTTTTCATAATTCATGTCAGATTCTTGGAAGCCTTTCTTTGCTAAAGGATTACTTAAATTTCTCTGTTTAATAGGTAGCATGAAGAAATCTCTAACATTTGGAATACCCTTGCTAGTGGCTAGTTGGTTTTGTCCCTTTGGCTAAAAAGTAGTTTTATTGCTACATGAGGAATTAATAGCAGTTACCTGTAGCTAACTTCTCTTCAGTTTAAGCATCTGCATTCATTTATGCATGAAGAAAGATAAAATAAAATCTAGTTGTGAGTGTTTTATGGGTACAGGGTGATTGTTCCTGCAGCGTTACTCCAAAGACACAAGGGAGACTAAGTGGGGGCAGGAGGACAGGATCACAGATCTGGTTTGCAAGTTGACTTCATCATCTGTGTACTTAGATACATGTGTGTTGTAGATCAAATTTGATAGTTAATTTTTTGATAAATGACTGGAAGAATAACACATAGAACATTTGCCTATGTTCTGCTGCAGACATCTCTTAAGAGTTTTGTATTCCACTTTTCTTTCTTATGTTGGGAAGCAGGTGATGAGGGGTGAGCTGCTGCTCACAATTTGTAGAGCAAAGACCAGTTTGAGGAAGTTCAGCTCTGAAACCCAGTGTATATGAATTTATTTGTATTTTTCCTTGAAAATTTTCAGAACCGCAAAAACATGTGGATTGGTTGTGCTGATCTCACAATTTGAAAGGATAGGGTTGTTTGGGGTTTTTTTTCATCTTGTATGCAGTAGATAGTGCTGTTTAAAAAATATCTGTTTCCAATCTACCAATATATTCTATCTTGAGTACATTTACTGAGTTTGGATGGTTTTTTAGCTTTTATTTTGTGAGACCTTAGACATGGATTTTTGTGAGGAATTATTTAATTGGATACACTGATACATGGCACTTAGATTTTAGAGCAGATTGAATTCAATGGATTGTCAGATAAGCTCTGTAGACCCTCAAAATTTGAAATTTGTTGCTGGGGTGGGCTGCTGAAGTGTGTGTGTAAATAAACCTATCAGTCTCTCCAAAAGTTGAAGTAAAGATGCAAAATAAGATTGCTCATATATGACTGTCCATCACAGACATGACTTTGTCAGAAGCACAGTTTCTGTCTGTAGAATCCTTTCGTACACAAATCAGTGCATGTAGCTGGGGTTATAACAGTATGTGAGTGTATATAGCCTATTGTTTTACTTCATGCATGTAATTTTAAGTTTCATTACTTCAAATGCTGTGATGCACTGCATTCAAATCAGCTGAAGGCAGCAGCTGTGTGAAAGATCGTGTACAAGAAATATGTAGCACAACCGCAAGTGTGCTCTAAAAGCTGAAATTTGAGTGTTGTGGCTTAACCGACATAAGCTCTGTTAGAGCTGAGATAGAACAGGATGAGCCAGAAGATGCAAAGAAAGAGTTGGCATTGCTTTCTTGTGTGCTTGTCATGAAAGTGGGAGCTGTAAGCAACTCACACGTTTTAACCTCCACAGCAAATTGTTAGCAGGTTAAGCGAGTTGCTTTTTTCACTAATTGCTGTTTATATAATGGTAAATGTGAATTCAAAAGGACTTACTTGAACTTTTATGGAACTTTGTAGTTACAAGTTATTTGATACATACTACACTGTTTTTTGTTATAAATATAATATGGAAAGACAGGGCCTCTACAGGGCCTCTGTCTAATTTTTAATCTAATTTTGTTTTATGTTCAGATTTCAAAAAGAAAATTTTATTTTTCCTTCTCTTTTATGTCTTTTTTCTTTTTAGAAGTAAGAAAGCTTTCTGATACTGGTTAAATTTGCAATATAGACCAGATAAGTATGGGTTTGTTCCTTAGCATCTTTCATAGATACTACCTTGGAATGTAAAAATTCTTATTGTACAAGAACAATTTCTTTGTCATGTGTCAGATTAAAAATTAATTTGTATTTCTGTACAAATGTATTTGTTTCAAAAATGGTTTTTTGTTTTTATCTTTACAGAATTTAAAGTTTTGGTGATCCATCATGGGCAACCATGTAGGAAAACGAGAGCATAGCACTGAGAAGTCAACCAAGGTGAGTGTAGAAAATTGAAGAGAGAGACCTACTTGGGAAATATGTATTCTGTGAAATACAGGGGATTTTTAGGACAGTTGTTGTTTACCAGGTCACTATTATCATTACTATTTTGTAGTTGACCCTGTAAAATGACCACATTTTTGGAAGAGTGTCCTATGAGATGTGGCCAAATGAAGATTTTATTGTGCTGGATTTAGTGAGAGATGTGAAGTCAGATCCACAGCTGATAAGATTCTCAGTCATGGTTGAAAGGGACTGAGAAGCATGATATTGTAGAAGTTTTTTAAGAGTCAGTGAGCAGAGTTATGTTCTGCGTGTTGACAGTTTTTAATTTGGGTAATCACTGGCTTTATTCATAAGAAAGAAACCATGTGGAAATGCGTAAAATAAGAGGATTTTAAAAGACAAGATTCTCAGTTCAAAGAGATACAGCTTTAAAACTCTCCTCCCTAGGGAAAAAAAATATGAGAACTGTCAAAATGTTCATTAAAAGTTAGTATTTGATACCTAAGCATCTGCTGACACTGTTGTGTTTTCTGCACAGAATGTGGTGTTCTGTTTGCCTTGTGATAATATCTTGTTTATTTATATTTCTGTGTTGTACCGGAAGAGATTTCACACGTCTTAAAACAGGACATCTTTCTATATATATTTATATGTAAAAAAAAAACCCCACTGCTTGTTGCTAGCTATTGCTATCTTCCCTCCACACATCCTCATCCAAAACCAACAGTTTACAGTCTAAGCCCACAATGTATAAAGCTATTGCCCTTTGCATTGGACATACGATGTAAACAGATAGTTCTGGGCTTTATCTGCAGGAATGTGGGTATTTTGCTTTGCTGTGGCAGGTAAGCAGCTATCCCCAAAAGGTTTGCAAACTAGAACTCATACAGTTATTAGCTCCTTGCCATCTCCTTTAGGAAAATCCATAAGCACACTGGATGGAATAGGGAGAAAGCAGCAGGACGAGAGAACAGCTGGCTACATGCGGTTTTGTTTTGGCTTGGTGCAGTATTTTGCAAAATGCTTTTGTGGCCCACGGTTTCAGTTTGACTACAAACAATAGTATGAANGATAAAATTTGGTTAGAATAGAAAAACACATCTCTCATCCTGTGGGATCACATGTGTTTGATGCATCTGGATGGCAGGAGGGTGAGTTGTGGGGCACATCTGGCTTCCAAAAGCTAAAAATTCTTCAAATTGTAGCAGCCTATGCAGGAGGTGCAAATTCTGTGGTGATGAGCAAGAGTCAGGTGACCTTGAGTCTGCACTTGTTATATAGGACAGATCAACAGAGAAATGGATTGCTGCAATTCTTTAAAATTCCTTCTTTTTCCCCATGGGTTCATGGAGAATACTTGATTCTGCAATCAAAATCAAAGTAATTTACCAAAATTGTTTTGTAAAGCAGGAACTTACTACTATAGTAATATCTTCTGTCCTTCACTCATCCTCCTAGAGGGTCAAAAAACCAGAACACCAAATCCCTAAACTTCCAAATTGGCAATGCTTGATCAAAATCACCCTTTATGCACAGAAATGTGTATGATCTCTGTGTATCTAAAACAGCAGTCATGCCACAAGAAATTATAAGGCCACAGGTTTAAAATCAGGAAATATATGGTTAAGGCACCACTATGGATTCCCTATAGTTAGTCATTCTTGATTCAGTTCCTTCAGGCAGCATTAAATTTTTTAGTGGTTGGATTAACCAAATGTCGCAGTTCGTTTTGGTTTTTTTCTTTTTTTTAAGTCAAAGTAGGTTTTTCTGTTGTTGTTCAATATTGCTGTAGATTAGAAGTGTTTTCCCTCTAATCTTCTAGTGTGGTGTGGGGGACCTGCTGAAGGCTTACAGAGACTAAGTGGAAATGCTGAACTGCCTCTCCTCACTCATAGTAATAGAACTGCAGTGAGAGGGAGGAATCTCATAAAGTCTTTCTAAATTTCATTACTTTCACTCTCCAGGCTGTGTTTACTATAAGTTCTTTCCCAAAACTTTAGGACAAAAGCAAAAACATAATTTTAGGCAGCTTCTTTGAACCTTTGAGGTCAGATTTACAGCCACTGTACTGCTCCTGGACTGGTGGACCATTTCTCCACAGACCTATTTTATGTGTAATGGCATTAAAGAGGCTGTTGCCAACTGCAGCAATCACAATTCTTGGTTGTCCAGTAAATGTCCTGTAATCCAGCAATTACTATGAGGTTGGTTTGGTGTTTTTCTGAGTTGACATCTAGCTTCACTTTACTTTTAGTAAATTTGTGTATTTGAATTACAAAATAAGAAATGGACTTCTGGAAAGCAATTCCAGACTTCATTAAATTCTTCAGAAAAGACTTCATGAAATGTTTAGGAGGACACTAAGAAGCTTTCAAATTAGGAAATTTGCAAAAGACATTAAAGAGGGCTTCCCATGCTGTGACACTTTGTTCAAAATATTGTTCTCCTCTTGATATATAAATATGGCAAACTACAGTGATTATTTAGTAAGTAATGAGATACTGTGAAATTAAGTGAATGCTTTGAAAAATATTTGGTCGATTTGACCTAAACCATGTAGAGGAGTATTTACAAACCCTTCTGTTTTACAGCAGTAACATCCCACCTCATTTCTTTGGGATTTCTTTCTCATGTGTTTAATGGATCTGAATTTTTTAGAGTTTTATAAGATACAAAAAAATTGCTCAATGAACCCAGCATTGTGTCTTTTCTTTTTACTTTGAATGATACTAGACTTTGCATCTGCTTAACGCATTAGTAAATGTTTAAGTTTTTTTTTTTTTACTTTCTTCTTAGTATTAATACTTGGGTTTGAACTTTACATAAATATATCTAAGAACAACAATAACAAAAAGTATGGGCTGTCCTGAGTTTCTTGCCATGAGTTTCTTTAACTTGTCATAGAGCTAAATGTAGAGGAGTAGACAGAGAAGACAGTGAAGTTTTTTCTGGGTTTTGTTCAGAGTTGTAGTTGGTCTGTGCCAATTTGTCATCATTACGCTACAAAGTGCCACAATCTCTTTTGCAGTGACTAAAGCTGCCTGTGTTACAACAGCACAGTTCTCTGCTACTCCTCATTAGAGAATTCTGCACAGCACATTATTACTGTCCCAAAATCTTTGAACTTACTTTCTACCTGTGAAAACTGGCCCTTAATTTCATTGATTGTTCAGGAAGAGGGGTTTGGAAGGAAGGTTTCCAGCATTGTCCCACTTACTCCACAGCAACTGCCAAATGCACCTGGTCCAAGCAGCCTGGTTTCCATGGTCACATAGTACCGTGGGGAGCTGGAAACAAAGCCTGTAACCTGTAATGAAAGATCAAAACCCACTGCACTGCCATGTCAAGGGATTGCTCAAGAAATTTATATGGGCGTGAGACATGTTAGATTATTGGAAATGCTGGATTATCTACCTAGTTCATGTCCTTTATGTAAGTAGGGTGTGCTGTAAATAAATACCAGGGAACCAAGCCCAATTGCCACCTCTGGTACCCAGCTCTGAAGAGCCTTGGGAAATGTAATTGCAGGCCAAAACTGAAAACAGACATAGTGATGACAAGGCATTCAGTTCTGCAATTTAATGTTTTCTTTGAGCTAAAAATAATCTGTTAATAATGACCAAATCTTGCTGGGTAGTGAACTTCTGAAAAATCTTGCCCTGTGTTATGTACCTATATTCTTTAATGTGTTTTGTGGTGGTTGATTTGATAACTTTAATAAAGTGACTAGTTCCCAGTGTTTAAGGAGAGCTCAGCCTAACTAGTTCAAGCTAAATTGCTTCAGTGAGCATGTATCAGTAAATCAGATGTTTTCTGTGCTGCTTTAGAGGAGATTCTATATTCTCTCCTCTTTTTTCCCCACCCATTGCCTTGCTAATGTTCCGAAATTTGTACCCTCTGTAAGGCTGCAGTCTGGTAACACTGACAGAAAATTTTCTGTCTCTTCCTGGTGAGAGGGAGTTGAAATTCTTAAGATGGCTGGCAAATGATGGTAGTTGTACTGTTCATCTCATATATACTCAGTGATCTGCGAGCCTTAAAGCTTTCACTACCTCTCATGGCTTAGGCTGCTTACAGACCTGAGTTGTATGTGTGGTTTTTGCCAGGTGCTTCCTCTTGGTATGCATCATAAATTATCAAAAAGGAAAAAACCAACAGATGAAATATTTTTTACCTGATTATTTAATTGCTCTGAAATGTTATTTTTGTAAGATAGAAGTTTATTTTTTAGTGCATACACTTTGAGAGATACGTGACATGCAGATTGTATGGATTTTGAAGTCTGGGGTACATGTTTCTGTAAAAAGTAAACAAAAAAAAATAGTCTTATTACCATGCAAAATTAATCCTGAAGCCTTTTCACTTTTTTCCCCTTAGCAAAGTTGTATAGCACTATTTTTATTTTCCAGTGTAACTTTGTGTTTTCTCAGAGTTTTACCTTTTTCTGTAAAGCAATAAAGAAAACAGGAACTATTATGGTGTATTCTTTGCAATTTGATGTATTGATTAAAACACTTCCCCCTGAGCCAGTATCTTTTCTAAAGGCAAGTGAAAAAGAGAAAAAAAACTTTAAAATGTTGAGAGCACCAGTGTTTTCTGTGGGAGATTTGATGAGCATTTTTACCAGCCAGTATTACAAGTTACATATGCACTGTAGATTCCTTATGACCAACCGGTGTCTGGTTAAATTGTGCCTGGTACAAGGAAGTACTGCTGTTGGAAGAGGCAAATCTTCTTCGAGGGTGTGAAGGGAAGTTCTGGGCAGTCAGGTTATACAATACCAGTTGAATTTGATAGATGTCTGTTTTTCTCCATTTCTGCCATCAACCTAGCTTTTCCTTTGAGCAAATCCTCATGCGCTCACTCTGTCTTCCTATTTAATTTCTTAGCCTTCGTGCTGTCTAAGTGGATGGTTTGTTGGGACAGATGCAATGTCATTCTGTATTAGTAGTAGTGCTTGGAGACCTTGAGTGGAGCCTTCAGGCACTAACGTGCTTCTGCTGGTGAGATGATATCACAGCGATACAGAAATGACTGTACTGTTTGAAACCCCTGAGAATGCCGAGCATGAAGTAGCTATGACATCTGTCCTCAAAAATTAACCTTAACACCAGCATTCAGTATGTTATTGGAAGTCTGTGTTCATGTTGCAATGGGGAAATAGTTCTACTGTGAAGCTAAAAGGAACAACTTACGTGTCTAAATCCAAGTGATGTGTTTCAATACTTGACTGTTCATTAAATTCTTTGGGTACTTTTAGTATAGTCAATTGTAGCTGCAGTAGTTAATCTTTCTCATGTCTAAAATATGGCAAGCTCATCATAATTTTGTGTGGAAGATAAATTGTCCCTGAATTGAAGCTGACACTCCCACACTTCCCATGTTTCCCTCTGTTGCATTTGAAGGCTACTGAAGGTACACTGTTCTGCTCTGTAAGCAATGGGTGGAAAAGTTAAAGGTGAGAGGCAAGGCAGGTGCAAGTGAGGAGGAAGTTCTGGCCCTGCCACAGCATCCACTGCTAATGTTTAAGGAGTTGCCTGAATTGTATAACCGTGGCAGTGTATCACTAGATCTGTGTTTCAGTGAAAAAGTAAGTAAATGTGTAGGCAATGGTTGCATAAAATAAGTTGCAAGTATGTTTTCCTGTTGTGCACACAAGGGGTTAGTGCTAGTGCTTCTTGATTTGGGTCTTGAGCTGTTTAATCGTGCATGAGTGTAAAAGGAAGAGGTGCAGTCCCTGTGGTTTTGGCTGGGGAGGAGGTAAGGTCTTGGGCTTTATTCTCCCATCCTCAGCCTGCAGACCTCACTAAAAGAGGGAAGTGCTCTGTGCTTTTTAAGGTCTTGTGCTTCAGATACCATGTTTTTGTGGTAGTTTTCTGCAGTTCCCTCCTTGTTAGCTTTGGTGCAGAACTAGATAAATGTCCTGTCAAATGAGTTTAATGCCAGTGCCACTTAAATTAGCAAGGAGCTGGAATAACAGGGGTGTAATGCAGTAGGCATTCTTTGTGAACTCTCTGTGAACTGTTCTAGCTGCTGAGATGACTTTTCTAGTAAATCAGCCCATCCTTCAACCTGAGAGCATGTTGTTCAGTGTTTTGGCACCTTCATGCCATAAAAATGAAGGGAAAGTTGGTCATATTTTTAATCTTGAGGAAGCAGTAAGTGACATAGCGATCCTGAAAGGGAGCAGTATCTTCCTTCCTCACATAACCTTTTGTGCTTTTACTCTTGTGGTGGTCATGATCAGCGTGCGGCAGTAATGTTGTATCACCTGCTCTGAAATTGGGTCAGATGAAAATTCCAGTTTGTTACTTTGACCTTGGTTTTATTTGAGAAAAGCTTAAAAAATCTTCTGCAGTAATGTGTTACCTTAAAATGCAATTGTATCTGTAAAATAAGTTGTGATGAAATGTATTTGCCGTTTTAGAGAAATGGCCAAGCTTTACCTCTGGGTGTCCAGTGTCAAACCACAGCAGAATATCCAGTGTCTGAGACAGTGACTGGCAAACCTGCCCTGCAGCACTTATTAAAGTATTAAACCCCGTTAAAAAGTGTGTTTTAAAGTTTATTCTCATCTTTTTCCTCCTAGTGCTAATTCAGTTGTTTGATGCTCCTGGGCAGCAGCTGTGAAGAAGAGTTCTGGAGCCATGTTTTATTTTAATTCTCAGTTTCCCACAGTTGTACTTCTGAAAGTGTAACTGACTGTGTAGATAGGGTAGTTGTAAGACATGGTTTTACATGCATCAGTACAAAGTCAAAACACTGCTCAGATCTGATGCTAAATACTCTGCCATGAGAAAAGAGGGGTTCCATGTTAAGCTGAGTTGAATTCTGCTCTCATTTGTAAATTCAGCAAGTGTGTAATGGACATCAGAAGGAAAAAGTTGTAGGGCTTTCCCATGCAAAGTATTGCTGACGGTAACTTCAGAAGTTAAATTTCTTGAGTAATTGGAGCTATTTGTACAGCGAATAAATTTAACTTGTCTGCAGCTACAGTTCAGAAATTGATTTTTCCACTTCGAGCAGAAATGTCACAAAATGCTTTTCCTTTTTATTTAACTTTTTCAGGCCGTCTGCTTTAAGTTGATGGAAATACTCTCATAGCATTTTCTGGGGGAGAAGAAATATATTTTTTATAAAAGGAAATTGAAAAACTTTTAAGCAGAATAATATGATGTTACTCTTGATTGCTGAGATAAGGTTCACTCTTAAAAACAATCTGATCTTTCAGTGCAGCATCCAGTGGATGTGGCCGTAAAGATACCAAAATTTGCATAGAGCTGAAAGCCACAAGATACTTGCCAGTTGCCTTGGGTGATTAGGGGGACTTCTGAGCATCAGCTACAATCAAGAAGAGGAAATACTGGAAATCTTGCATTTTTGTCACAGTGCCACAGACTGATATTCAGGCTGGGGTGGCTGGATTTGGAATTGAAAGATGAATTTAGGGAGGCCAGAGGGCACTCAGCTCACTTGGAACTCTAGGCAGCTCAAAAGCCATTGAAAACACCCAAGAGCCAGAAATCTTAGCAAGTCTATCACCAGTGAGATACATCTTCAAACAGGCACTTAACGAAACATCACCATTTTTGGGTCCTTGGTTATACCTGTTCAGTGTAAGAGCTTCAGGAATGGATTCACTGATGGTGCAGACGTTTTCAGATGAATTATCGAAATACCAGTATACTGGAGGCGTTTTGATTTAAAAAATTGAGACTGTGATGTTGAAATCTGAGTCATTTGGGGTTTTTCTTGTTTTGGTTTTGTGGTCATTGCGAACTTACCCGTCTAGCTCCTTTCTTTATCTTCCTTCTTCTTTCACCCAGTTTCTTCCTGCGTGCTACTTTCTGCCAGCACCTCTGATGCAGTCAAAATGCATTGCTTTGATTTTTCTGAGGTATTAGAAATAATACTTAGTTGCTAACAGTGCTCAGAAACAATGAAGAGATGGCCAGCTAACAGGCAGTCTGATCAGGAAGGTGTCAACACCGTAGAAGAAAACAGAGAAAATTTGCACTTTCATGACAACATATATCCACTGGAAAAATTACTTTCTCTTCAAGCCAGTTCTGTCTCTTCATGTTACAATATGATTTTCTGCAATCTTCACAGCCTACCACAGTACATTGTTCTACAAAGCAATCCAGTAGTGCCATTATCAGTATTTGAAAGCTGAAAATCAAAGTAATATTCTGTTATTTTTATGACCAACTGTCATTGTCACATACTGTTTTGGCATGAAGTTGTTTTGGATTTTTGTATTTGCAACTTCTGCCTGTTAAAGAATTTGTTTTATGCAGCAAATGCAGGAACTTCTGTGTATTCCTTGGGGGAAAATGTGGCTAGAATTTGTCAGTGTGAAGTGGAACTGTGCAAAAACTTCAAACCCAGCTTCTGTTTCTTTTGTGCATATATATGTAAGTATGCACGTGTCCATATTGAAAAAAGTACAAGTGTATGTTTAAAAAATATTTGCATATAAAGGCAAGTGGATATTAAAGTATTGATCCTCTGCTTCTGCCCCTGTGTGGCTGCAGATGTTCTTGCTGTATGAGTTTCAAAAGGCAAGAGCAGTAGCCTTTCACCCTGGGGAGTCTGACTATCCATTCTGATCTTCCCTGTGAACTACAGACTGAATGTTTTCTTCGTGTTGAGCCAGAGCTTTCTGCTGCAGATGAAACTTGCCTTATGGTGCACAGTGATAAAGCCTGAATAATCAGTGCTTTTTTTCTTTTAAACTCTTGTCTGAAATTCTAGACGATTCTAGGTTTTTGAGACTTTGAAGGTGAAAGATTGGTGCATGTGAGGCTCAGAATGTAAAGTCAGTGCCTGCAATAGTTGAGAAATATTTATATATCATAAAATATATTGAATATATTTCAATACTTACTATGTATTGATTTAAATATCTTTAATATATTTAACAAATATATTGTACTAATAGAAATAAATGTATCTTCATGTTTTAGAAGAGGCTTCAGAGCTCATAGTAGGTGAGACCCACTGCACAAAGTAACAACTGTTTTGTCTTTGGTATGCTACTGCACAGAAAACTCAGTGTGTTTGGGATGATTGACATTACTTCTGGAGCTTGGTCACATGAGATGAGATTCTAGGTCAAGGCTGTGCATAATGTTATATTTTTGTGCTGAAATAAATAACTTGTCATGTGCTGCAGGAGGAGGTCTTCTCCTGTGGTGTGGTGCTAATCTTCAGTTTCCTTCAGAATCAAATCTGCGTTTGGAGAAAACTATGTTATATATTTTATTTGAGAGGATCTGAAGCACTGCAATCTATTACATTGAGATTGGCTTAAATGAAGCATGTTGGTTTGTAGGTGCTGACAATGTGTCCTGAACATTCAGCGTTAGGATTCTTGTAGATTCATTTACTTGACAAATAAATTTGAATGTTGGTATTTTGTTTCTACAATGCAATATTTTTTAAAAACCTCCTAATAAAAGGTTTTCCTTTTTATTTGCTTCAACTAATTTCTTGCCGTGTAAGTAAGGGTATTGGCAAGTGGAAAAAAATAGGAGAAATACCTAATAAAAATTAAGTTTTGACTCTTTTTTCTCTTGTTTTGACTTCTGTGTTTTGTGTTCTACTTTCCTGCAGTCTTCTCAGGAAGGGAAGGAATAGAACTCCATTCAGGAATCTCTTCAATGTACCTTTTCTGTCTGTTGCCTTCTTTTCCTTTCCACTGGCATCTTGTCTCTTGTTTTTTTATTTTATTATTATATTATGCTGTGCTCTATAGTGCTTATAAGGACTGATAAAACCATATAAAAATGAAAGTTTTATGGAGCCTGGGGGAAAGGAGGCCACAAGATTCCTGTCATTAGATGTGTTCAGTTGGGATGGGGAGCTCTGTGTTCTGATACCTTCTCAACAGATTGTATGGGTGTCCTGGCCAGTGACTTAAAGTATAATAACAACCAGTGGAGCAAGGGATATGTCTCCCTCTGAGAAGGGATGCTGAGATCTTCCAGGCGTCAGATTCTGCTCTGGGATTTTGCAGAGTTCATAATGCCATAGCATAATGCAGTTAATACTGTAATAATGTAATACTGTACTCAACAGCTGTTGAGTCACCTGATTATGGGAGAATAAAAGGTTTATGGCATTTTGGAAGCCTGTAGGGCTTGACACATAGACTTTGTGTCAAATAAATTGCATGTCTTTGATCATTTCTGACTATGTCTCCTGCTGCTGTGTGTAAGGAACAGGAGAGACCCTCTGAACGTGTCTTGCATGTATTCCCCGAGGGAGATGGCTCCACCAGGAGCAGGGGCCCTTGGCTTCGATCCCAGATTCGAGATCTGGTCTCAGCAGATGACAAGCTGTTCTGGGTTTTGCCCCATGGGCTTGCTTTAACCAATTATGCTGCAAACCGTGGGCTGGTGGAACAGGTGCAGAGCTGCTGTCTTGTGCAGGAGCCAGATGGCCAGCTAATTGTCCCAGTCACTGAGTAAGACTCGGCCAAGTCTCCTGCTCACTTCTCAATTCTGCTGCTGCTCTGCCAAGTTGGGTCTTGTGGCTCTAAGAAATGGAGGACTTCAGAGACAATTCTGAGCATCTGGACTTCTCTTAGTCATGATTTAATGTGGTTACTTTCAAACCTCAGAATGGTTCATAGCCTAACGTAATTTTCTTAAAAGAAAAAAGTTGCTTGATGCTTTCCTGGAGTAAAAATTTCTGATCTGAGCTGGCATATCTTACTTGTTACAATGTTATTAATATTGAGGTGATAGAAAAATGGTTTAAGTGGGAACGATGTTTCAAAGGATTTTGATTCTCTGAGATTTTGCAAGGAGAACCTTTGTTGAGTTACCCCTTACCTTAGGACTGTAGCTGAGGGGAAGAATTTTAAGGCGAAGAATATTTTGGTTTCCTAAAGTTTTCAAAATCCTGTTTTAGAATAACTATTTTTTGATGTTAGGAAGAAGTAAGAAATCATTATTTGAATGCTGCACTTAAGGGGAATTGCTAGACTTTAGGGCTTGTAAACTTGCTAATATAATTGCAAATTAAGTGTTTGTGTATCTGTATCCTTATACTTATTCACTTGGTTTAATAACTGCAAATAGAGTTTACTTGTAACCTCTTCATATGAATATGAAGTTATATGAAGTCAGTTATTTGTAACTCAGTTGCTTTGTGTCAAGATAATCGACTTTCATTATAGTAAATCATTTAAGAAGATAAAACTGTGGGGTGTTAGAGGGAAAGGATAGGACTAAGTAGAGTAATGATAACATGTTATTTGCAATGGTAGGGAATTGAGTTAAAAAGATGTCTAGGTATTTCCAGCAGGCCACCTCTTTTGTTCAGTGCTAAAAAGGCAGTCTCTGGGTCTAAAGTGATTATGAAGTCCCATGTTGATTCAAGCTACTTGAGTTAGACTGTCAGTCAAATCACAAATAGCCTATATATGGAAAGAATCAAGTATATAGGTTAATAAAATACATCTCTTTAAGTTTTTGTATTTAGAGTCTATGGATTCTAATCTGCTTTTATTTTAAGATGTTTTTTTTATCTGTCATGCTCCACCTGTTTTGTTTAGTCCTGGATCTGATTCACACAGCTTTTTTTAGTATTGTTTTGACTGTAGCTCTGGCAGTACCAATTCTACCCAGAAGTTACACAGCCTATGGATTATTCTTCCACTAGGGGAGAAGGTGAAGAGCTTTTCATGGTCTGTTGTGCTTATGTGTGAAGTCTCCATTGCACAGCATATGAATAATACCAGAAAGTCTGTCCAAGGTCTTCCTGCTCCTGCTTTATGATGAAATACCAGCAAGAGAAGGGCAGTGGAAATAGCTTCTTGTTTACACACAGGTTTCTCTACAGTGAAATTCTCTGCCTAGAGAAGCAGTTGAAAATAGTTGGTGCAAGTTTGTTTTACAGTTACCCACATGACTGCTTTAATTCCTGCCTGCCTATAGAATTGAGGCATGGATTTTAGCCTTCACAACACATATGCAGTGATGTAAAATTCTATTTATGTGCAGAGGGTTACTAAGTAACAGTTGCTGAGGGAAATGCAGTCTTTAACTGTGTGACGTCTGTGCACTTAAAATTGCCGGCCAAGTAGTGCATTAACATAGATTTTGCACATTAATGTAATGGGATTTGCTGTGGGCAGTGTGAGCAAAACCTTGGGAAAACAACAACAGTGTAGTTTAAGGAGCTGTAATCTCTTCAGGCTGACCTTGTGGACAGGAGGTGAAACCCAGTTTTTGCCCTTCTACCTCATCCTCTCCATGCCATACCAGAATTAAGGACCCTGATGTATTTCATAGAAACATAGAATATCCTGAGTGGAAGGGACCCACCAAGTCCAACTCCTGGCCCTGCACAGGACATCCCCAAGAATATCACACCATGTGCTAGAAAGTGTTGTCCAGACATTTCTTAACTCTCTCAGGCTTGGTTTGTCCAGTGCCTAGCCACCTACCTAAGTGAAGAACCTTCTCCTAATACCCAGTGTAAACCTCCCCTGACACAACTTCGGGCCATACCCTAGGGTCCTGTCATTGATCAGCAGAGAGAAGAGATTAGTGTCTGTTTCATTTGCCAACTTTCAGTCAACTGGGACCTTTCTAGATTCCCAAGACGCTGAAAAATCATTGAGGGAGGTCTCACAATGACATCAGGCAGCTCCTTGAGTATCCTGGGTTGATTCCCATCAGCCTCCATAAACTTTAAGGGATCCAGCTGAAGAAGCAAGTCCCCCACAGGTTCAGGCTGGCTGGGAGTTTGTCATTCTCATGGTCATGGTCCTCCAGTTCAGGGCTCTGGAGGTTCTATTTTAAATATTTGTGTGTATTTTAATATTTGTTTGATATTTGTGTGTGTATTTGTATTTATATCTATATCTACCTATAGATAAAAAGGATTCCACGTGTAATCAGTTTGTTTTGCATGTGTACCTTCCTTCAGGGGGAGGGAGGCTGAGTGGCAAACAAAGAAAAATGAACTGGGGATAGATTGGGTGTTGATAATACAAGGAGAATTTTCCCTTGAGCTGTGTCTCAAGTGTGTCTCTTCTATTAACTTTGCTTCTAATTTTGCACAGTCTATCAGAGGATTTGTTTTTTCTAAGGATTTTTTTTCAAGAAATTTTACTTGGGAAAGGTCATGTGTCTAGCCTTGAAAGTGGGCTTTTGTATTGAAAAAGATTCTATTACCAGGCTCCTTTTTGTCTGAAAATACTTGGAGGATAGGGAGAAGTGTGCATGTATGTAAATAATTATTGTACTGGGAAGGTAACATGAGCTTATTAGGCTGATTTACTCACTGTGGCTGATGCAGATCTTCATTTCAGTGAGGTTCTTATGTTAATGATATCATTAGGTCAGAATACATAAAAGATGGGGAAAAAAAAATTTTATAACGAAGTACTATCACAGTCCTTTTATAAAAGTGCCATAAATATCTATCAGGCATATGTAGTCATTATTTTCTTGGATTTTTATGATGTTGTTTTAGCTGAATCTAAGGATGGTACTTGTTTATCACTGAGAGATGAGTTATGGCCAGGAGTTGATCTTACGTTGTTTACCTGGGCTCTTCAGTAACCGGCATTGCCGCTGTCATGTGAATAGTATTGTAATTTGTCAACTGTGCAAAATTTTCTTTGTTTATTCACTTATGACAATTGTTTTTTAGTTTATTTTCTTGTTCTTCCTATGAAAATTAAAAAAAAAAAAACAAACCAGCAAACCAAGTGAAAACCAAACCTAGTAATACTATCTCTGTAAAAGTGTGTGTTGATTTCTGTTCCTGGCATTGTACAGTCCCTTCACATTTTTGATGGGGTATAATTATCAATTATTGTCTGACTGCATTTTTTGCCTGTGTTTGAGAGAGTGTAGTATCTGAGGGTTTCTGTAGTCTTTCATACAGTTCACTCATTTTAGTTTTGAGGCCAGAAGCCCTTCCCTCTGGAGAGATATTGATCCTGAATTCTTCATTGTTCAGTCAAGCTCCTGTTTTTCTGTAACTCTTTGTGATCAGCTGTGACTGCTGAAGTGGTTTGAAACTGGTGTATAAGCCACAGCTTTTGCCTCAGGAACTGTCATCACTGGTGGGAGTATTGACTCTGAGCGAAGTATCTTTGGAGTCTACAGAAGAAGCAAAGCAGAACAGGGGGAGAGAAGTTGTCACACAATTGACACATCTATTCTTGTAAAGCCTTTTCTTGTTGCTCCGTCGGGGCTCATGTGTCTCTTTTCTCTCAAATGGCCAGGTTCAGGAGAACTGGAGTTAAACCTGCCTTAGCCATGTACTTCAGGAGCTGCTCATCGGTTCCAAACTCCTGTAATGAAACCAGTTATAGTTAGTTCACTAAAATGGATGTAAAAAATAAATGGAAACTTCTGTGCAACGCCACTTTCAGGCCGTTTAGCCCCTGCTGATCCTAGTGCATGGAGTCAACCCATTTCAGCTGCAGAGTTTTGCATGTGCCTTTATTGGACCTCACGAGATTGTCTGTGTATTTCTGTAGCCTGCAAAGGTTCCCCTCAAGAGCACCTCTGCCTCTGTGTACTGACCAGTCCCCCAGTTTGTTACTCCCTAGGTTTTTGCTAAAGACATTAAATCATACTGGCCTTAGTGTTGATCCCTGAGGGATGCTGCTGCTGGCTGACAGACAGCTGGACTCTGTGCCAGTGACTGCTGTCCTCTGAGCTTGGTGGTCCAACCAGTTACCCACCCCTTCTATTCCACCTACCCAGACTTTATCTTCTTGGTTTGACTAGAAGGGTAGAGTGGCAGACTGTGGGAGGCTGTGTCATAGGCCGTGCTAAAGTCAGGGGATATGATGTCATGCTTTCCCCCTCCTCCACAAAACCAGTCATGCCATCACAGGAGGCTATCAGGGGGTTAGTCAGATACCATTTGCCCTTGATAAATCCAAGCAGACTGTTCCCACACACCTTCTATCCATGGAGAAAAATTACTGTTAAAACTGTTATGTCATCTGCCTTTAATAAAAAAGAGAAAAACAGCTAAGCATTTGAAATGCTGTGTATAAAGTATATGTCTCATTTTATGAATGCATTATCCTCCTTCACTAGTAACACAGAGGTTTCTGTTGAGTACAGAATGTACCTACCTTTGACAGTCTTTTATCCTTCACTAAAGTATTGCACTTTGGAATGGTTGACAAAATAAAAATACTGAGGCCACCTTCTTTCAAGACAAATCCACATAAAAGAGAAAAGAGGTGTGAAGTGCGCTTTCTAGTTGTATGATGAGCCTTGATTTCTTGAAACCTTTCTAGAAAGATGGACAGTTGTCTAAGATCTGCAAAGTCTTGACAGATTGATAGCAGCCTGTGTATTGTACTAGTACCAAGCTAATGCTGAGTGGTCACAGAAGAAATGGCAATGCTGTCTGGCTGAGCTGTCGGTTTGGTTTTTGTTTGATTTGTTTGGTTCTTGTTGTTGTTTTGGGTTTGGTGGGGGTTTTTGGTTAAATAGCTATAAAAGAGTCAAGATGTAAAAATTAGGCACTGGAGGAAAAGGTGGAAGTTGGAGAAAGGAACAAGTGTTCCTGCCTGAAGTTGGAGACATTCCCAGGCAGTGAATAGGTACGCTTGGGGGTAGTGCTTCATGCTCCCCCCCAGAGCCTGAAGCTTGCACAGATGATGACTATAAATAGTGCAAAGTAGCACTTATTTAAACCAACTTCCTTTTTTTTTTTTTAAGCATATAGCTCTTGAATTTCAATGCGATACTTCTCCTGAAGATGTGCGGAGTTCTTACTAGAACCACACTAACAAATCAAACTCTGGTAAATTGAATCATCTCTGTAGTGACCAGTGACAGGACCCAAGGTAGTGGTCTGAAGTTGTGTCAGGGGAGGTTTAGGTTGGATTTTAGAAAAAGGTTCCTCACCCAGAGGGTGTTTGGGCACTGGAACAGGCTCCCTAGGGGAGTGGTCACAGCGCCAAGCCTGACAGAGTTTGAGGAGTGTTTGGACAATGCTCTCAGGCACATGGTGGGATTCTGGGGGATGGTCCTGTGCAGGGCCAGGAGTTGGATGATCTTTGTGAGTCCCTTCCAACTCAGTATATTGAATGATTCTGTGATCTTTTTAAATGACAGTTTCTATTTGGTTTTTGGCTCACTGAGTGATAAGCTGACTGCTCACAGATTGTATTTCTGGTCTTAACCATTTTTCCTTGTGTACATGCACATGATGTTTCAATGTCATCACTTCTGATATTTATTTACATTGGTTTTAGAGAAAATGGACATCTATTTTACAATCAGTTGGAGATTTATATTGCTTGATCTTTCTCAGGTTTAGTTTCTTTGTTTGACTTTATATATTTGGAAAATGGTAGCTACAGCTGTTTAAAACAATACTGTCACTGCAACAAAACAAGAAGTGTCCTGAAGAACAGGATTGTATATAGTGCAGATGGGGTCCTTCTTATTCAGTTATTAGATTAGCTGCCATACTTTGCAAAAAGTATGAGAACAGTCTTATGAACCATTTATGTTATGGAACGTGTATCTTATCATATTGGCCATCTGAAGACACTTAGGATAGATGCTTACTGACCACAGTCCTTTTTTAATGGTGTACAGAAATGGCAGCAATTAACTCCACAGGAAAACCTTCCCTAGTTCCAGGTGAGTAATAGCAGGTATTTGCTGATGAATCAGGTGTCACCTGGGACTGGAAAAGCACTGAGTGTGAGATCTGAGTGAGTCATTTCCTTGGGCTCTCAAGGTTTGTCTTACCACTAGTTCAGTGTGGTAAGCAGCAGTAGTTAACTCAAGGTGACTATTTCTGAAAGTCAGGAACATGCTAAATTATTGACATATGGAGGGAAATGCAACATTTTAGCAGTACTCTTTGCAAATGAAATCACCAATATTTGTTAGAAACTCACCACATAATTTTATGGAATTTTGGAAAAACATTAATCATTACATATCTGACATACCCACATCTGCATGTTACAGACTGGGCTGTGTTGGATTGTAAGTGGGCTCCAGAGGAGGGTACCAAAATCTGGAGGTGTTGGTGCAACTGGTATAACAAACCAGTAGGTGGCCTGGTAGCCAGAACCCGACGAGGTCAGGCTCTGAGTGACAGCCCTTAAAATGTCTGGAAGCCCCCGTGTGATCAGATGCTCTGACTGAGTTTTCAATTGGCGCTCATTAAAGTGCAGTTATCTTAAAACTGCATAAATATTCTGATAATTTTGCTGCTGACTGAAACAATGCATTCTCTGTTTTCTTGTAGCTTACTCCTACCTTTAGAGGACCTTCATATACCAATTGTGGGGGAGCAAATGAAATTGGCTTCTGCCATTCATTAACATCCAGATCTTCAGGGTTTGTTGTTGTTGTTTTCCCCCTAACAGTGGTCAATACAATTTGAATGCTAATTTAGACATTCGAAACAGGCTGAAAATAAACAATTAAAATGTCATCTCTCTTGGCAAGTTTGGGTAAACAACTGTCTTTGTTGTGTTTTTTTTCCCAAATATTTTGCCTATGAGACTTTGTTATTCCCTTCTGAGATGGGAAAGTTCACCTGTTGAATATGTAGTATTTCAGTATGCAACTTCATGTATGTGTTAAAATGGTCCAATTTTCTTCTAATGTTGGTGCAGTTGTAACTTTGCACAGTAGTTTTTGTGAGAGTGCCTCTGTGTTGGCTTAAAGCATGGAGGGAAGCATTGTTCCCTTGTTTGTTTTCAGAAAATGTGGTGGGTTGACCCTGGCTGGACTCCCAGTGCCCACCAAAGCTGCTCTATCACATGTGTAGTGCATATGAACATTGTGAAAGGGAAATTACCATGCCAGTAAGGGTTCTGCTCCTCTGTTCCTGATAAAGGATGCAGAAGTCAAAGCAAGCAGTGAATGGGAGCAGTTGCTATTTGTGTTGTGAGAATTTGAGAGATTTGTGTTCTACTGCTGTGGAATTTCTTCCTTATTGTTGGAGTGGATTGGTTTTAATTAGATTTTTTGACATTCTCCTGACTTGGGTTCTATTACTTCAGTGTTAATTAGGTGCATTGTTTTGGGACATTTATTTTATGACAGTCTTTCTGGTTCAGTTTAGACAGTTTCTTGAAAAATGACTGACAGCTAGAATATTTCTGAAATCAGTTAATCTCCTCTTTAGATTTTGCATTTTGTGGTTGTTAAGGTAACTAGGAAAAATGAGGAAGGGATCCGCATTGTGCTTTCTTCAAGCGTCTTAAGCAAAACTTTAAATTAATTTTAATAGGTGTTCTGAAGTTGCTCTTTAAAAAATATTCAGGTAAGTATTGCATACATTTCATTGTATATTCTTCGTCTCTTAGGAAATATCTCTCAGGATATTTTTCTGTGTTCTAGTAAGTAGTTTTACTTATGTACTATTGACAGTTATCTATTAGTTAGCAGTTGATTTATACTTGAAAGGCTTACAGTGGCCTGCTGAAAGAAAGGTCAGCTTGATTTGGGCCCATAGTTGGACATCAGATGAACAAATCCTTGGGATGGTATTGTGGCTTTCTGAAGAGGTAACTGTTCCTGTGATTTTAAAGTCAAAATCAGCTTTTATCATTCTGTTGCTTCCTGCTGGCTGACTTGTGTGAGAATTGAAGTTGCTGAGAGTTTACAGGCAAGGTCTGTCTCTTAAAATGATCTATAAAAAATATTTGCAAGGTGACTAATGCTGCTGAAAAACTTGAAAGGGGAGGTAATTTCTTGTTTTTAAGCATGTTGAGAAACAGACTCCTTGGGGGGCTTTAATATGGTTCTAAAAACTAACATATACTTCACAATGGTCCCTCTTTCCTGTCTTTTTATATCCAAGGTCACTGCATAAGGTGCAACTACAGTTCTCTGCATGCTGTCTTTCCCTCTCAGGTATTTTCTCTTTTAGGAGAGGTTTTGGTCCATGGTGTTGTGGTGATGCTGGTGGGGGTTGTGAAATCCTTGGACTATTATTCCCTACTGCTGCTCTTCCGCGTGGGCACCCTTGATACTGCTAGGGGGCTCCTGAGCATGGTCATTCAGCTCTGGGTCTGAGGAACAAGGGCACAGGAGCCAAGGGTTTCTCCCTGATGCTCCCAGTGAGGGTGTAGGGCTTGAAGAGAATTGAATGGATCCTGGAGGTCAACAGCTGGTTGCACAGCTGATGTTGACAACAGGCATTTGGCTTTTACAACCATGGAGACCCTCTCTGAGGGTCAAGGACTGCTCAGAAGAGATTAAATCTACCTGACCAAGCCAGGCAAAAGCTTCTTTGCCACTAGGCTGGCCAAGCTGGTGAGGAGAGCTTTAAACTGGGAAAAATAAGGGAGAGAGAGATGACAACCCACAGACAAGTGAGGAAGGGATGGAATGGATTGTCAAACAAAGGGCACAGGGTGAAGCTAACAAGAAGAACCTTGGAAAAAATATAACAGGGCTGAAGGCAGAGGTCAGTTCCATGAACTATCAAGGAAATACTCAGTTTTGCCTAGTGCCTTAACATTCCTGGTGAGTCTGCATTAGACTCAAAAGTTGTGATAAAACTTTGTATCTAGTGTTTGTAGCAATTTTTTTAGAGTATTTTTTTCTTTTTTCCCTTTTTTCTTTTAATATAGTCTTATAGCGAGTAACTGTTTTTGATACAGTAGGATATTCATAAAGTGATCCTTGATAATATGATCGATGTCTTTCCTTATCTTCACATTTTCACATACTGTATGCTTGATGTTTTTTAAAATGTACTTAAGTGGGAGCTAAAAGATGTCATACCACTGTTTTACAATTATACAAACTATTTCGTGCCTTTATCAGTTTCCTTTAACTAAAAAAACCAAACAAACTTGCATCCATGCCAACTGTATTTCAAAACTCTTTTCTGAAAAGAAATCTTTATTTACATTTTGAAAAAGGCAGTTGTGTTGATTATTTTGTAAATATTGACCCTGTAAGTCTTGACGTTTGAAAATATTTTCTTCTAAGTGGCGTTTGCACATTTATTTACACTACACAGAGGACCTATGCTCATTCTGGGAGCACGGAGCAATAAAACTCATTTTCTTTCAAGATCGTGCATTTAACATTGGCCTATTTCAATCAAACAGGGAAATGGAAAAGTAATTTTCTGTCTTGGGTGGATAGACAGGTACATGCACACGGAGGCCTTGTTTTCTGTGGTGGCAGCTTCCCCCTTAACCAAGTGTTACATAGCAAACCTTCTTCTGCCATACAGACTGGAGTCAGGGAGGGCTCTCTGGTGGCTCGGACCCGAGAGCTGGTTTGGTTCTGTTTTCTCCCTTTCTCTCCCCTCATGTTACTAAAATGGGTTATTTTTAGCCCCTCTTTTGCCCCTTGTCTGGTTCCTTGAGGGCCCAAAAAGTTTTAGGAGCAGCCCAGCGTGTAGGGTTGGTCAAGAGGGAGGACACATGCCTTGGAGATGGGACAAGGTTGGGATCTTGGCAGGAGTGCATGCTAATGAGGAGCTGAAATGTCTGGGTCAAAATACCTTGCCGCTTTAGAAAGGCATCTTTTTCTCAACAACCCACTATCCCCCAAAATACCAAAGCCCTTTTTGTACAAGATTTAAGAAACATCTGTTAATTTCCTTTTATCAAAGTTCAGAAACATTGACCAGTACTGTGGTCAAAATTTGCTTTGAACCTACAAATCTTGCAGTTAAATATAATGTATTTTAGTACCAGGTAACCTGTGTGTACAATTTTTCTTGTCTTTAGCCTAGAAATATACCTTATGAGGCTAGAGACTGCCAAGTAACCTAAAGCAGTATTAGTGTGCTAGAAAAACTCCCCTCTAAAATTAACTGCTTGATGTTAAATTTAATTCTTCTTTTAATTCTTGGCAAATAAAAGTAAATTTTGCTTTTTAAATGCTGAAAATGTCTTAGTAGTTTTTAGGGAGTTGAAGGTATGTAATTCTGAATGTAAAGTGCTTTTTACATAGCTGCTTTTGAGCTTTCTTTCCTCATGAGCTGGAGACTTGGAAGTGAAAATGAAATTCAAGAAGTTGTAACTTCATGTTTGGTGTGCACTGGCAATTGTTTCAGGGTGTGTTTTATACTCGTTAAGCTCAAAGGGGATTTGAATTAGTCTGTTGTATCTCTTCCCCACTGTGAGTAGAACAGCGAGAAAGTGTTTTAAAGTTGTCTACAGTTTTTAGCTTCTTTTTGTAACCTCAGAGAAAGCACCAAAAAGATATTTTTATTCTTCAAGCAAGCCGGTCTGCAGCCGTGTTGAGGAAATGACCCAGACACATATTCTGTGTAATTATTTTGCATACTGCAGGACTGGTTCATGCACGTAATGGAATTAGGAATAAAATACCAGAAGTGAAATCCTGGCTTCCCTGCAGCCTGGTTTGCTGCTGGGGAACGGGGCAGAGCTAACCTGCCGTGTTGGGTGCCGAGTTCCTGCTGTGCATATTTATTTGGCACAGTTGTGCTTCAGCTCTTTGTAGCCCCCACAGTCACATGTTCCACTTTGCTCCTGCAGACCGGTGGAGTCAACAATTTATGTTGACAAGGGAACCCTCATGTGTTTTCTCTTAACGACGATAACATTGGCTACAGAGTCAGGATATCAACCGTGTTGGGTTTTTGTCAAAAATACCTGTCTGCTCTCAACTGGAGTACTGCAAAAGCCAGAAGATTTTCACACCTGGGGGCTGAGAAAAGATGTTTTTCTGGTAGTGCAGCAGAAAGGTTTATCTCTAATAGTCATTTACTGTTCTTTGGTTTGACACTTTTATAGTGGATATTTCTGAGATGCTCTGTAACAGCTTTTATTTTATAATATACTTCACTCAAAATACCTTTGAGATAACGGAAGCAGGTAAATAAGATTTAACTGAATTTTAATTTTTTTTTAAACGTATTTAAGACACTGAGTATCCTCTTGTTCCTGGGTTACTGCAGACATAGTTGTGTGTGATGAACCAGATTTGGACATTGCTTCAGGCATAATTTCTTAATTTTTATTTTTTTTAAACAAGCATAAGCATTAGGCAAAAGCAGCAATGCAGCCTCACATACCCAGTGGTTGGTGGGACTGTGGAAAAGGACTGGAGCCTTTCCTCTGCATTTCATGGCATCGGGTAACTTCTGCACTGAATCATGGTTTGGAACGATGCAGTCTCCCAGATGTGCTCCTTTGTGGCCAGCTGTTTGTAGGTCACCCGCAGGGAAGTGTAGAGGAGCTGTGGTGCTTTGCTTTCTTTGCTGCTCAGTGCTGCGTTGTGCAGCACAGCACAGGAGCCCTGCAGGAGTTGCTGCTCCCAGCCAGGCTCCCAGTGCTGCTCACAGCCCTGCTGGGCCACTGCCCTGTGCTCCCCCAGACAGCTGCCACCTCTTCTGCTTCTCTTCCTCTGCTTAAAAGGTGCAAATCAACAGGTTTACTGCCATGCTCAGTACTCTACAGGCCCCTGAGGAGGCTTCAAAAGTCAGAATTCCTAATTATGTGGAAATGATTTTGATTTTTATTTATTGCTACCTGCCAAACTGAGAACTCAGATATGAGAAGTTCAATGTAAGAGGATGAAAGGCATTTTTTACCTGAAAAAAAGCCCAGAATATTTGTAGTCTTCTCTCCCTGGCTAGTGGATTGTTATTTTGCACTTTTTTTTAAATGACTTCGGTTTTTTTTTTCCCTGTTAACTCTTGGGCATCATTCTGTACCTCGCTGCTAGTTTTTGCATCCCTGTTGTGCAAATTTTACAATAGATAGAGTAGTCAGATGCTTAGTATCTTCTTCTGGTATATTGGATATGTATATATGAATTCAGATTTTATCAATATGCTAGAATATAGAAGTGCTCTCACTAGCTGTGAAGAAAACAGGATTGCTGTCGTACGCTTTTGGTATAACCCTTCAGAAAGACGTCAGGTGATGGCATTTGAAAATTATCAGTCTGCAGGGGCCAGGCACTGACATTGTTCAATAGATTTATGAAGCTTTTAAGGAGGTACACTGAGGGTTGAGGCTTCAGCATCAACACTGTTTTTATGACTTAAACCACATCCTTTTCTTGAAAAAAAAAAAGAGAGTGAAATATTTGCACTTGTTGAGCATGTGGCTAAAATAAGCGCTTAAAGGAAAGTAAATTTGCTCTCAGTTTAGATGAGATAAAGATGATGAGTGGACTGTGAAGGCATCACTACTGACAGCTGCCACTGTTCGGACTATTCTGGAAATCAGCTTGAACACCTTTTGTAAAAGAGACATGCTCTTGTGCTTGATGCCCAAAGTACCTGGTTTTGATTTTGTCCCTTGAGTGTTGTTATGGTTCCTCTTTGACTCATGAGGTCAAGAGCTGCATCCATCAATGTGCCTGCCAGATGCTGTTTGCAGTGGAGCTGTAGCAAACCTGCCTGGGTTGAAAGCAGGTAGCACATGTTCTTTAATAACATTAGCTCCAGGTCAGCTGTTCTGGAGGCTGTTGAGCCTCACTGTGTTCTCAGGTGTGGGTGTAGGTCCTTGCACTGGTCTTCAGAGTGTCACAGTGTGTTGCCACTGCACTGCTTGTGCAGCTGGTGTGGTGATGGTTGCTCTGCTCTGTAGGACCAGGGTGGGCTTGGCAGAGGAAGTAACAAGTCACAGCCTTGTTTGTGCTTGTCTGAATTTTATGTGATTCACATCCGGTTTTCCTGTGTATGGTTTCAGGGTTAACGTGCAGAGAGTGAAAGACACTTGCTTGAAATGGAAAATATTGACCCAGGGTGTATTTTTGTGTCTTGTCCGTACTTGTTCTGCAAATTCCTTGCTGTTCTATGAGGATTCCTGATTCTGGCTGTATCTTAGGGTACCTACAAAGTAAAAGGTCACTCACAAAGCTTTTCCTCTCCCTCTGCCCCTGTGCACAGGGTACCTGAGATCGTTTTTTTTCAGCTCACAGTATTCATGCAAAAGTCTTGAATCTTGCAGGGGGTTGTCTGACCTGTTTTTTACTTAGTTTTGTTTCCCAAATGAACATATTAACTGCTTCTTCCCTTTAGCCTCTAGCCTCTCTGAGTTGTATGGACACAGTCATGTAATCCCTCATTTTCTTCCTATTGCATGCTTGAATCTCCCTCCTCGGCACAGGGGAATACTGTATGGACTAGTAAGAGCTGATAGCACACTGTTGGTCCATTAATTGTCTTTATCTGTTACATTTTGAGCTGAAGAGACCTCATGTATAAAATATGAGAACCCCAGTGTGGTCAGGAACATTTAAAGGTGAGATACTCTCTATATTAACCCAATTTATAAGAACATAGAGTGCTGATGACACCAAAGTCATGGGTTCAATCCCAGCATGGGCCATTGGCTTGAGCTGGACTCAATGGTCCTCCTGGGTCCCTTTCAACTCAGAATATTCTGTGAAATCTGTGAAGCTTCACGAAAAAAAAGTAGTTTTTAAACACCTTTCATAAAAGAAGGGAAGCACATAGCAAAATAACGTGGAACTGTAATGCGGAATGTAGCAAATTTTTGAGTTGGAATTCAGTGCTTTTTACTCCAACCCCTTGGTATTTTCAGGTTTCAAAATAGACTGAATTAGTTTCTTCAAAGACATGGATAATGTGTTTGAGGCATCTCAGACCTTTTTTGAAGTGCCTTGGTCTGCCTTGGGGGTCAGTGATGAGAATCCTTTTGTTTGCAACTTCTTTTGAAGATCTCCTTTGGTGACAGCAGCAGTAACACTGTACTGCTGAAGCTGAGAGGAACAGAAAACTGTCCTTGGAAAACTCTAGCCTTCTCTTTTTCCATAACCCTGTCTTTTTTTTCCTTTCTTACACCTAAAATGCGATTTTGATGCATGCACAGGAGTGTAAAAATAATTACATACAGAATTTTGTAGAGACTATGAAATAGAGGATATTGTGAGTCTTGCATTTTAGAAACTGAATGAAAAAAATCTGTAGAAATGAAAATTAAACTGAGAAAACAAAATATAATAGAAAGCTAGAAATAATGATTGTGATTAGCTTGATGTTTAAAAGAGTTATTTTATTTAAATGAAAATTAATGGTAAAATTTTAATCCTTTTCTTGGCTGGTGGGGGCTGAAGAACAAACTGATGTAGGAGTGTCTGGAATGTTTTCAAGAGCTTGGAGCTGTATAGATAGCACGAGCCCAGCTTCAGTCTGGGATAGCCTTGTGAATGAGGGCAGTAGTTTAGTTTGAGGAGTACAAATCTATCAGTATGATGTTGTTAAAATTGACTATTCACCTGCAAGAGGCCTGGTGCTTGCTAGTACGTGTGTGAGTTTCTGTAGCAAGGGAAAGGCGTTTGGGAAATCTCCACATTTAAGAAGAATTAGGAGTTGAATTCAAGAATATGTTTGAACATACTTGTTAATGCAGGTCCAGGAGATGTCTGCTCACCTGAAGAGGACCAGCTGCCATTCCATGAATTCCTGCTGCTAATAAGTATTGTCCACAGCATCTCATCTGTTTGACTGCATTAAGGTTTATGTGTAGAAATTCTTCTCAATTAACAGGAGCTAAAAATTTTGATACTGGTTGAGGTCTCTGATAAGAAATAGCAAGGAATTTCTCCAGCTTTTGTGAAAGCAACATTGTTAAAACTTAATATGGGGGATGCAGAATATAAAAATTACTAGGAAAATCACGACTTTTAAGATTGACTTATGTCCTGCCCTGCCGATTGCAGCAGTATTTGGTATTTTGAGAAACATCTGTGCATTTGACAGACTTACTGATACTTGTCTCAGTCCTGTCACTGTCACAATTTTGAAGGAGCACATATTCATGTTTTAAAGAATTTTCTTACTTTTCCCCCATGGAACTCAGCGGAAAATCAGTTAGCTCTGAGAGACAATGTATAGATTGTCCCAAAGGTATACTATAGCCTGAACATCATACATACGTTTTATGAATATTAAGTGAAAGGTAGCCTTGCATGGTAGAATTCAGGGGAATATCATTGCAGAAGTAGAAAATCAGGAATGTTTTGCAGAGTTTTTCAGCTGAGTCTGGAGCAATATGATCTACTGCTGTGGATATGGTTTAGATTATCCAGATTGTTATTGCCTGCAACAATTTACTCTTTTTCTGTTATTTCAAAATGAAGGTTTATTGCCAGTCATATCTGGTTTTATCCACTAGAAACTCTTGTCTGTCTTTTGAGGTGGTGTCTGTTGTTTATCTCGGTTTTGTAGATGTGCTACCATAGGGGAAGTGTTCAGCCATGCCCTCAGTGCTGCTGGGCTTTGTGGAGGGAAGGTAATGTGCTATGGACAGGAATGAATGAGACAAGGAACTGGAGAAATGTCTGTGCAGCCAAAGCAGCTGCTCATGCACTCACAGTCTGTCTTGTCTTGCTGCAGCTCTTGATGCCCGTGTGGCACTTCTCTGAAAATAAAGGAAATTTTAGCTGTTTTCACTTGTGCTACTGGAATGGAGCTAAACATACTAGCTAAATATATATAATAAGAAAAAGGCAGGAATGAAAGCACAGACAATATGAATTTATGCTTCACACTGGATTTCTTTAATTCTCATTGAGATATAACACTTGAATAATCAGTTTATTCCTGATGAGAAGTTTTAACTTTTCTGTGTGGTTTTATCACATAGAAAATGAAGTAATTGAGTAACAGCTTTGTGGTTAAAGGAAAAGAAACCAGCCCTTATTAATTAGTAAGAAAAATCGGCAAGGTAGTTAAAAAGCTGGCTTGAATACTTTAGAATACAACTTTCCCTTTCCAAGGCCTATGATTCCTTGAGGACTGAGCTGCTTCTCTAAATGTAATATGCCTCACTGCACTTTTTAACCTGGTCTGATACTGTAGTACCTGCAGAATACAGCTCACTGTAACTCCGGATTTCTTAATATTTCCCATGTAAGTAAAGACCATCTAAGTAGGCACTGATAGCAGCAAAATACAAGTAGCCTCTTCTTGCACCAATAACCAAAACATTTTTGATACTACTGTTTAGTTGTTGCAAATATTTTGATGGCTACTGCTTATTTGTATATTGACTTATCAAAGTTTTAAAATGTTGTGTAATATGGAGACTGTGGTGTGCACATGGTGGATAATGGGTAAACAGATGAACTGAGTCATAAGGCACCAGGGGACAGCTACAGTGGAAAGTAGGGCCAAAAATATCTTATAAAACTGAGGCAGATTATAATGCAGTTCTAATTTTTATCAGGTCTGAATCAAGAGCAGCTGTATATGTGCATATTCACATATATAGAACTGCAGAATATATGCACATCTTATTTTGAAACTGCTTTATGAAATAATAAAAGTGGTTCCAGTCTGTCACCAGCTGTTCCTATGCAGTACCTGCTGGCTTGCTCCTTAGGTATTTTATGGTATTTTGGAACATGAGTGATCAAGGAGATGATTTTTGGGGGAGACAGTTTTTATGAGTTTAGGCCTATGTAATATTTATTTCATGCTAAAATCAGGTATTATCTACTCTCCTGGGAACTGATACTGTAAAATGAATCTATTTTCCCCATTACTTCTGAAATTGCACTGAGTACTCAGCCTGAAAGTGCTAGGTAGAATTATGTTTACTCTGTTATGTACAAAGGGCCTTTATTTTTTAACCAGCCGTAAGCACACTATAACTGTAGGTACAGAATCTCTTCTGGCACAGCTCAGGCAGTGTAAGGGAATGTGTTTTCACTTTTTCTCTTCATTGATTGCAAGGACGGGGACACTTAAAATTTTTTAGGACCCTAGAAAAAATAATCAAGCAACTGACCAAGTCTTGACTGTATTGCAGTACAGCTTGGTTTGGAGCATCTGGATCATTGCTTGTTCTTTTGCTGTGATTTGTCTTGCATTGGCTTTGGGAATATAAATATTACATGTGCCAGCAATAATACGTTGGGTAGATTCTTCTGTGCAAAAAGTAAAGCAAAAGGAGTTTTTTGTTTTTGAAAGTTTGTGTTTTGGTTAAGAAGGCATGCCAAGCAGAATTATATCCAACCATACACTGTCATGTTTTAGGCTGATACATCACACAACTTTGCTGTCAACATCTTGGAGCTGGCATCTGTCAACACCAACATGGTGCCTTATGTAGGGAGCAGACGGCACAGCTGCTGTGTAGTTCTTTCCAGTGATTTAACTCAAACCAAAATGTCTCAGAGTTAAGTCTTTCTAACTTCCCTGAGACTGCCAAGACCATGTTTTCAAAGTAAGGGATGCAAACATCTCCCCGGTAAGAGCTTGGAGTGACAATGCATTTCACAGACACAGCTGAGTGTCTGCTGGACAGTGTTTTGTTGCTACTGCTCTTGATGGCTTGCAGAAGGTTACAGACTCTCAGCTGTTTCCCAAGGGGAACAAGAGCATGAAGAACAGCAATCCCTCTACTCCTGTACCACCAGCTTTACCATACACTAAACATGATGAAATACAATTAAAGATGGAGCTAACAAGCACTGCCTTTACAAGGCTTAGAGCAACAGCTCTGATCAGGAGTTCAGCTGTCCCCTTCATTTGGGAAAGCCCTGAACTTTTGATCATCTAACTGTATTCATTTTGTTTCATCCATGATGATACAATTTTTAGTGTTTTTCTTTGTCTTTGGAATTGACTCACCCTTCTGTAGCAGATGTCCTCTTCTGCTTTTTTTCAGAGTTGACTGCTGTTCTCCGTCTCTCTGTACAAAAAAGATGTAGCTGATTTGCTGCTCACTATAGAGCAACTAAAATAGGATGGAGAACCCAAGTCCAATATACAGCTTACTGAATCAGTGGCCTCTAAATGTGGGTGATCCTGTCAACCAGTACAGACCTTAGCATAAGTCCCTTGTCCGAGGGGACAGCATTGCAAACTGGGTGGCTGCACAGCTGACAGATGATGTCTCGGGACAGGACATAAGTTATTTGTGCTGATCATGAAGTTGTTCACCCAAAGCAAGTTGTCTCCCAGTATAGCCACTGCTGATTTCTGACTGGGTCCCTCCATCTTCCTAAGGGACACTAGTTAAGCCAGACTGAGGTGAGCATCTGCTAAAGCTGACTTCCCTCCTCAGCTCTGAGAGGTACCGAGCTGATGGGTTTTCTGCATCTGCATCACTCAGGTTGGTGCCTTGGGGAGTGCAGAACCTTTTCACTTCTGCATGTCCTTCCTGCTTCAGGAAGGACCTGCAGTGTTCCTCTGAAGCACTTTCTCTGTCTCTGCTTTTCCCAATTCTTGTCAGCTGCTGTGTGACACCAGTAGGCTTGCTAGGTCTGTCTTTCATTTCTTTCTGAAAATTCTTGCTGTCTTGCTTCAAAGTCTCTTGAGTTTATGTGCCTTAAGTTTGCACTCCTCTGTTCTATAGGGAGGTTAGCAGGCTTAATCTACCTATCTTCTTACACCTTCCTTATTGTTATTAATAAGGGGAAATAAGAGAAATTTGGAACTGTGCTGTGTTTCTGAGAGCAGAGATGGTAATTTTAATGAACAGATTGTATAGCAGCATTTTCAAATACATGTCAGAGTTTAAAAATTGTATTTTTCCAAAACATCACACAGTGTCTTCCATGAGCACGTACTTGACTAGAGCAATATGTATCCTTTAAAAAGCATAGGCATACATTTCTCTTTTATTCCTTCCTCAACTTAGTCAACTCTTTCTAGTAATATTTAATATTGTATCAGTCATTTCATATCCATCATTCAACGGCTGACTGCTTATGCAGTTTACTGTCTGCATTGCTGTAAGCTTGTTTATATATTTCTCTTGAGTACTAAAGTAAAACATTTTTAAAAGAGGAGTTATTTTTTCTTTAGTAGCAATATAAATATTTAAAACTCAGTGTTTCACAGCTTTTGTTTTCCTCAGACTTTTCTAGCTAGGAAATGAAATGTTTTAACTTGTGGTAAGTTAAGTGCTGAAGCTGTTGATTTATCTCTGGGCCCAGTCTAGCACCAGGTAGCTAATGGGCAGCTTTCTTCCAGAAATAGCTAAGTACTTGTGCTTTAAACAGTCAAGTACATGGACTGGTTAAAGACTTGAAACTGGCTGCTCATAAGTTCTCTCTAGCTCACTTGCCTTTGCTCTGTAAGGAGAAATATTCGTGTACTATCTTCTGATCTCTTGGTTCACTAAGTCAACATGGAATATGTCAATAGAAATAAAATTAGATATGAAGAGGAAAGGTGGAAGCTAAAAGTCTGTTACGGTTTAAGATCTCTCTCTTGTTTAAATGTTTTTCTAACTCTCCAATTTATGTGGTCTAGTCAGATTAAAACAGCCTCAAAAAAAAAATCAGGGTTTTCTGAGAGTATTTTTCCTTACTATTTTGCAAACCCACATATGTGTAGCAAAGATAACAAAACCACATGTATTAATGATTCTGTATTCATTAAGAACGTAATAAAAAAGTTTGAAGAGTATTTCTGTTTGAGAGCTATAAGAAAATGAACTAATCTCAGTAAATGTTTGTTTTACAGAATGCTGAAACCAAGGTGGAGGAAGCAGCTAAGGAGAGTCCAAAAGCAGCCAGACTAACACAGCAGTCTTCAGAGGATAACGAAGTATTTGGTGAGTTACTAGGACAAGAGGAAAATGTTACTTGATGTGTCAGTACAAAGAGAATTCCCACAAAGTCCTCCTGATCTATTTCATGTTGGTGTACAGCATTTGAGTGCAGGCTGTGCAGTCCCACAGAAACCTGGAAAGATGGAGGAAAGGACCAAGAAGAAAACAAAGAGCGATCAACAGTATAAAACAAATCATCTCTGAGGAGAAGAAAGATTGAATCCAGGTGTTCAGCAAAATTAAAGGTTTATGCAATAAGGGAAAAGAAACTGTTCTCCATCCATAATGGACAGGATAAGCAGTGAATTCTTAAAACTGCAAAAAGAAAGATGTGATCAAATGTCAGGAGGGGAAATATGGAAACAAATACTAAAGCATTGTGATACATCATCTGGAAAGTGTGCAGATTCATCATTGCAGGCCTTGAAAAACAGGTTAGACAAGTAACTGTCTGAGCTGATGTAATCATCTTGTGCCAGAAGGATAGACTGGATGACCTTTGAGAATTCTTGGAGGCCTAGATTTTAAATGAGCTTCTCTTGGTATTTGTCAGTGAATCACTTCCCTGCTCTCCATAGAGGTTTTGCTGATAGTTTTATTATTTAATCTGAAAGCCACATTTGACCTTTTCTTCTGCATCAAGTTTTGGAAAAGAGATGGGGAATCATAGAATCATAGAATATGCTGAGTTGGAAGGAACCCATCAGAATTATTGAGTCCAACTCCTGGCCCTGCACAGGACACCCCAAGAATCACACCATGTGCCTGAGAGTATTGTCCAGACTCCTCTTGAGCTCTGTCAGGCTGTGAGCACTTCCCTGCAGAGCCTGTTCCAGTGCCCAAACACCAGCTGGGTGATGAACCTTTTCCTGATAAGGGAAACCTTATTATTACAACTTTAGGTTGATTTTATGCTAATAAAACTCCAATAAAGAAGCTGTAGTCTAACATTAATGCAGGAGAGGTTAGGGCAAGGCTGATCATGTGGATGTTAATAAGGCTGACTAGCTTGAAAAGTTTTGATGAGTGAAATATTTTTGAATACAGTAAGGATTTTTTTCTTTCAAGGTACAAAAAGAGTGGATCATGGATAATTAGTCTTTCTCACTAAATATGGAAACCATTTAAACTGATTTTGTTTAAATTCATCTTTTCTCAGTGAGATAATACAGTGTGATTGGCACATGAGCCTGAATTCCTGGTATGAATTTTTCTAACACTGATCATACAGTGCCAGTGTTGAATCCACCAGTGGACTTTAGAACTAGCTTTCAACTTTATTAAGTGGGTGCTGAGGCTATTACCTCATTTCCTTGCCATTTGCTCTGCCAGTTATTTGCAGTAGATCCAGTATTACTGGTTATAAAGCCCCATGGCACAGTGTAATGTGCATCTCAAACTGTGTCCTTTCTCAGAGCAGATCTCTCGTTTTCTTTCTGTGAGAATGATGGAGACAGCAAAGCAAGGAGGTCTCCATCTGCCTCTTTCTACCAGCAAAATCTCAGGCATTTAGACGTTCTGTACATTTTGATCACTATTCCCATGTACCAGTGAGCTAACCCAGTCAAGCCTGTGGTCCATGTGGGAACTGTGAGTTTAAAAATGGGAATTAAACATGAAATTCACTGTTGGTAGGTTTAAACTGAACATCCAGTGATCCATACCCTGGATCAACACATTCTTTTACTAATTAAAGAAAGTCAACACGAAGTGTGCTATGTGGTCTTTAAAGCTAATGATTTACTAACAAACTGCTAAATATTTCCATGTTCCAAATCTGTGAACTGAACTGGTTATCTGAGACACTGATCAACCTTTGATAACTTGACATAACAAGGAGGAAAGTTTCTTTCCAGCTCCAAAACCAGTCAGACTACAGTATCTTATATCAACCCTCCTACCACTTTGCAGATGACTGTCTGGTTTTTTGGGTTTTTTTTAATTTAAAGATTAGGTCAAAATGGGGGGTGGGGGAAAAGGAAGTATGGTGCAAATGGAGTCTGTAATCTTCTTTTGCCCTGATCAAGTGAGGAAATCAAAGTGGACTGAAGGTGCAAATGAAATCACTGTAGTAAGGATCTGGGAGAATATTATGACAGATACAAGTTTTATGTGTCTTGAGAATGACTGCTGTATATGCCTTTCCCTGCAGTTCTGGACAATTTCTTAAAATACTCTATTACATCTTATAGGGATAAAGGATAAGCTTGAAGCAGTTTTCCCTAGGTGAGTTATCTGTTGTGTGACTTAAATGATTACAGACCCTGCTCACTTTATTCTCCCTCTGGCTTGATCTGTTTCAAGCTATCCTGCATTTCTTTCTTCTTTCTTTTTCCCCAGTGATGCTAATTATACCAAGCATCAAGTATGCACTAATAGTTGGCTAATTTCTAGCTCCAGCTTTGACTAGAATCCCTCTTCAGAAGAATTTTTAATAGCCTCCGGTCTCTTTGAGCAGGTGCAGTGCCTTCCCTTTTCACAGAGATCACTGTCTCCTGTGACTTACCCATTTTCCCCGGAGATGCCTTCCCCTGGCTTTCTCCGGGCGATGCCACCCCCTACAGAAAGGTTAGCGCGGGCAGCAGAGGAGCTGCCACAGGCTCTGAGCCCCCTTTGAAGAGGGGCAGCACCCCCTGGAGCCGCCTGCCTTTCCTGTCCCGGTGCGCGGGTGCGCAGCAGGCGCTGGGAGGAGCCGTGTCCCCAACAACGCTGGCTGTCCCTCTGTCCCGGGCCACCCGGTGGCAGCAGCCGACAGTCCCTGGCTGCCACCACGGCGCCTGCACCGCCAGGTCCAAGGCTCTTCAGCGAAGGAGACAGAAACCTCTTGATTTGTGCTTGTCTCCCCACTCTCCGAGGTTAGTGTTGGCGTGGACCAGGTGACAAAAATGACTTCTCAGGATAAGGGAACTTTCCCTGCTGTGGACACCATGGAATAGATGCAGTTGCTAGGGATTGTTATACAGAAGATATCTGATGAAGCTGAACCGTTTGAATATGGCAGGGTTTTTTTGAAAATACTTCCTTTCAGAGTAAATGTGGTTTCTGCAGTCCCTATCAGCTGGGTCCAGTTTTGGAGGCAAACACATTATTATTGATTGAAAATATCACCATGATAAGGAACCAAGTGTGGGGTTCTCTTTCAAGTCTTCTAGACCTGGTGGCATTCTTTGTAGATTCAAGCAAGCTTTGATCCACTACTCTGAAGGGTCACTTGTGAATACACGTAAATTTAATAATTTTCCTGTTGTTCTTCTCTATATGGGTTGGATTTAGGAATTACCATTCCAGAAGGCTGTTTTGCATTTCTCTTTAATATTTGGTTTTTTACTAGGTTATAGATGAAATTATGTTGCCAGCAATAAAGCCACATCATGTCAGCTGCTTTATGAAACAAGCAAATAAGTCAGGTGTGTCTTGTGTTTCAGAGAGGTAATTCTCAGAGGCAATGAACTTTTTATACAGGAGTATGGAATGGAGAAATGGAGCAGAAGGGTAAGGGTATGGGAGAGAAAAGACATCACAGTGATGGCATTTGCAACTATGAAATTCTGAATTGACAAGAGTTAGTTTTGTTTGCCCTTTGAAAGGATTTTCTTGTGGCACCCAACAGAGTTCTGTTGTCTGATATATACTGAATGTGCATCTGTGATGTGGAGCTAGAATGTCTTGCTTGCTACAAACTTCTGTTGAACTTGCACGTAGTCAACATGGTCTCTGTTGCAACCAGTATGTAGTCAGAAAAGGATTATGAATTACATCTCAGTCCAGGGGAGAAAAGAAAATTGCTGGGCATGGTGCTGTGCATTTAAGGAAATGGATCAGGAGGGTACTCTTCACCTTACTTCCAGAGATTATTTTCGGAAGTGTATTTCATCCAGTGCTACACTACAACTATCAGGCAGAAGCAGGGGGAAAATCTGCCCATCATTCTGACCACTGGGATGACTGGACCTTCCTTTCTTTGGTTCAACCCCTATTACATTAACCTGGAAAAAGACAAATGCAGATTTTTAATTACACTTTATACTTCTCCTTTCCCATAGGGTTGAACTAGCATAAAATTACAAGCCAGATTTTTCCTTGGGGGAACTGTTGTATATTGACAATATATTCCTCTTTCTTATGGCAGTGAAAGTCAAGTGTGCTAACTTTTCATCATAGAATCATAGACTGCTTTGAGTTGGAAGGGACCTTTGAAGGCCATCTAGTCCTAACCCCCTGCCATGGGCAGGGACATCTTGAACTAAATTAGGTTGCTCAGAACCCTGTCCAACCTCACCTTGACTGTTTCTAGGGATGTGGCATCCACCACCTCTGTGGGTAACCTGCTCAAATGTTTGACCACCCTCATAGTGAAAAACATCTTCCTTGGGAAGATAGTGTAAGACTTGATCTTCTCAAACAGGAAGCTTTGTTTCCTTTCTATCTGGTAGATCAGGTCTAAAATTGTTTCTGGATGTGGCCATTTTGCTTCTGGCTTAGACCTTTCCAGGGATCTGTGCTGTGTGCTTGGAGCTGTACTGTGAGGTGTTGGTGTTTTGTTGTTGTTTGGGTTTGGTGGTGGGGTTTTGCACTTCGGTTATTTGGTTTTGGTGGTTTTTCTTTTTTTTTTGGTTGGTTTTGGTTTTTGGTTTGTTTTTTCTTTGGGTTTTTCTACTAAAAAGAGGCAAAATGAACACTTTTGTTTGCCCTCTTAAAGGAGGGGAATGGGAGATCCTATTGTAGAGCTTTTTCAGCACCATCTGCCATTCTGCTGTTTCGAATTGCAGTACTGGGTACGTCCTGAGGTATCTTTTTGTGTGCAGAGCTCAGAGATACAGCCAGAAAACGTACATTCTGCACAATTCCACAGTGGCCCTGACTCACCCCGATTCTTGCTTATGCTGATGCCTGCTGCTCTGTCCCACGCAGAATGTCCTGTGGGGAGTTGGGTAAACCCATGCAGGATGAAGAACTTCTCTCTCCATGAGACTTCCGTCTGCAGTGGTTTGACAGACCTAGTCACGCTCGCTGTGGGTCTGCCTTAACACAGTCCCACTGCATCCAAACCTAGGAATTTTTGGATGCTGTGTATTGAATGCCAATTTGGGTTCTTTGGTTGTGGGGTTTTATTTGGTGTTTTTTTTTTTTTCCCTTTAGCTGAGGATTTATTGATGGTTTATAAAGTTTGTGTGGGAAAATGAGAGAATCCGTATTCTGGTCTTACAGGATATACTTACAAAGGTGGGAATATATCTTACTGAATTGCTTTTTGATTCTTGCTTAAAAAAGGGAGGGGGCAGAATGTGAAGGGAGGAGCTGGAAGGCACAATGCCTTTATCAGGAGGTGATGCAGTCCTGTCAGGAGCTGGCTAAAAGCTGAGGGTTACTGCAGTTCAGTGACCTTACTGGGCAGCTTCTTTCATTGTAAACACAATCAATTGTGGGGCACAAGCTATGACTTTAATGCAAAATAATGGCTAGCTTACACCAAAAAAAATCAATCTGGTGAGACAGCAAATGGTCCTAAAATAGGTGTTATTACCATGGAGCAGTTATTTCCTCTTGCCTGAGAGGCAAATGGGGGAATTTAGTGTCCTGTCGGTTTTCATTATAAGCTAAGTAATGATTCTGGGTTTCCAGCTATCCATGTATTTCCACTTTTCTTAGCCATCTTTCCTTTTCCCAGTTTCTTGCAAGACTTGGCCTGTCTGCTTTCATCCAGAGACTACTGGTTTGTCAAAATTACAGCAGCAAGCCTGGATTAGCTTTCTGAGGTGGAAAGAATGATTTACATTTTAATAAAGAAACCCTCTTGCTATTTTTTGTGCAAGTTCTTGGGTCTCAGAGATACGGCTCACAGCTTTCCCTCTCTGGTGTGGTATTTTATGCCCACCAGCAGAACTTTATTTTAGGGAAAGGGCTGAAACTTGTGTATCTGACATATCATAACGTGATTTTTGCAAACTATGTGTAGTGTTTACATACGGACGAGTGAAGATGAATACTGGAGAAGTGCTGTGGTGGAAAGAGACCTGTAGGAGTCCAGAGGCAGCAGCTGGCCAGCTGCTGGGATATTTTGTTATTTTAAAGTTTGAAGCTTTTATAAAGTATAGATGATTGCAACTTCTATATTAGTTCTGTGGTTGGTTTGGTTATGGCTCATTTTTAAGGATTTTCTTTACTTTACAGTAGCATTCAAACATTATTTATTTCATGGCAGCAGTCTGGTGCTTTAAACAGTAATGGTAGCTCTTGGACATCTAATTAGTTAATATGCCTTTGATTAATGTAGTGTTCTACAGTAGCATCAACTAAATCTTTAGGATTACTTTTAGCATGCCGTTGATGTTTGCTGCAAAATTAGTGCGCAAGCATTTAAGGGCATTTTAACAGCTCTGATTTGGTATGATTTTTCTTTTTTTTTTCTTGTGTGTACCACATGCAAGCAACATGTAAAACAGAGGTCTGGGTCTTTCTAATATCATAGGGACTGGATTTGTTGCTTGGGTGGTTAGCATAGGCGTGGAGCTGAGAAAGCAATGCCTCCTGCATTTTTAGCAGTGGTGGGCTGTGCTTACTGTAATTAATCAGCACATTAACAATAAATGACTTGCTCATTATTTTAATGCTTGGTATACAATGTACAGGAGCCAATGATTTTTTTTTCCACTTTGTTTATTCAGTAAGAGTGAGTCTGTATGCAAGATGGGGGGAAGCACAATAGGCATTTACCATCCTATTGTTATCCAGAACAAGCATTGTATCCGATTGTAAAATTGAGGATGGACAAGGGTGGTCTAATGTCACATGGTGCTGGGTGGTGGTATGAGGCCTTTGGTTAATTAGCTAGCCATGAAGCAAATTACTCCTTTCCCAGTGTGTTTGGCCATCTTTGTCCTGTTAGCAGGCTGCAGCCCAAGAGAGTATTCTGTGTGCACAGAAGTCCTCAGTGTTCTCTGTCACTGATTCTTATGTACCATCCAGTTGGGTTAAGGCAGGATTTTATCTGTAAATGAATTAAAAGTGCTTCTGAAAGATCCTTATTTTGGGGAAAGGAGCTGAAATGTTGCTGTTGTCCCATTTCCAATTCTGTTGAGGCTGAATAACCACTCAGTTCTGGTTTGAGTGAAAGAAGAAGCAGAACAGTTCTCTGTGGGCCAACCACTCTTCTGTCGGGTTAGCTGAAACAGATGTTGTTGTTAAAGTTTAATTACAATATGACTCACTTTTTAGTGCAGTGGCTAGAAGAGAACTAGAAGGAGTTTTTGTACCCTGTGTTAGGAGAATATGAAAACAGCAGCTAAGATTGATAATACTTCTGTGTCTTTAAAAAAATAAGTAATACAAAAGCCATCAACTTTGGCTTCCTGCATAATAGAAACTATGGAATTTTGTTATGTAATTCCTGGATAAAATCCATAATACCTGATTTGAGCCAGAATAATGTCCTATTGCAAAAATTGTACAAAACCAATGGATTCTCCTCAGACTTTAAGCAGTCAGTTATCCCGGTTAGAAAGAGGCACTTTGCCAATGGTCTGCACCCCATAATTACCTGTGGTTGTGTGTCTGGCCTCCATTAGGCTGCCCATAGCACACATCATGAAAGACGTATCCAAACCCAGATTTTTCCTCACCTGAATGCAGAAGATGGAAATCAGGTACAGAGGTAAACATCTTGCCCTCAGAAATACAGAAGGTCAGTGCCAAGTTGATGCTTCCCATCCAGTGTGCTGTCAAACAGGTGAAATTCCAATTCCTTGCCAGGATCCAATGGGCCTAGGAAATTCTGGGTTGGATTCTTAATGATAATTCCCACTTACACACCCCTTAAGTCATGTTCACTCATGATACTGTGATTAGCTCTATTGACTTTGCCAAAACTATAGAGATAGTGACTTGAGCTTAAAAAATCAAAAATCCATTGACTTGTCCTTCCAACATTAAAGAATTGGGCTGGAGTGTAGAAAAACCTGTGGATTTTTTATGTTCAGGTTGATGCCCAAAGAGTATGGAAGGGCAGGGAGAGAGCCACTGTAGCTGCATCCTCTTATCCAGCAGCAGTTCTGCGAAAATGTCAGCCTGGGTGTGTGATGGATGGGTGTAGCTCTGGAAGGAGAGCCAAGCAGCAATAAGCCCACCGTGAAGGATTATGAAAGTAGAGAATGGCAGCTATTGTAAATACCCCATGCAAGCTGTTTTGGTGGTGACCCTGACAAAATATTTTTATTCCTGTGCTGGATTGATCTGAATTGTGCTTCAGCCTCATGCATGGCGTTTGCAGCTGTGTCTACAAGACTGAAAATGAATCTGATGGTGGTGGAGAGTGAAAGCAAGAAGGAATGCACAGCGTTTGAATGAGTGATGAAAATTTGCAGGACTTGGCATGTGTCAGTTTCCCCTTGGCACTCCCATCGCTGTACCCCGGAGCTCTGTGAAACTCCAGGGCTCCAGTACCCTGTCAGGCAGGAAATCCAACCCGTACTTCAGGCTATGGCTTTCTGTTACGCATTTGTTCCAGAAGGCTGACTGTGGTTTGGCTTAACTCCTTCAAATCCATAGCTCGGCAGCACTTGTGCAATAGTTCAGTTTCAGGGGTGGGACAGTGGCCCTTTAAGTGCTGACAAGGAGGAACAGAGCAGAAATTCACGTCTGAGATAATCCATTTTTGATGAGGAAAATAGAAGTGAAAAGGACTAGTATTTACTGGTGTGCACACACTGGTACTTGTACAGAAACATCCTGGTGGCGACAAGACTGCAGTCGCTCACAAGCCTTGCAAGGAGCAGAGAACAGCCATGATAATGCTGCTCTTTATTTCCAGTGCTGTTCAGAGCAGGCTCCCTCTCTAGAGCCTTCCCTATGCTTCCCTTCCCTGTTGCCAATGAAAAGCTTGGCCTTCTCCAGTCCTTTTATTAGTCCCTCTTAATTAGAAGGAACCATCTTTAGACTGGGTACAGAGTATTTCCATTAAAACAGCAACTTTAAATTAGTTTGAGTGATTTCTAGTAGCTGTCATCCATTGTGAGTTTTTCTTTTCTTTTTGGTTCTTGCTGTAGCATCTTAAAATTTTTGCTGTGCATCATGTTAATCTACTGCAGGAGGATTGCAGTAAAAATCAGCATTTTAAAGACTCAACTCAGTTGTTTAAACAAACATACGCATGGACTTTGAAAAAATAATTCTAAATATGTTTACCTCAAGTGACTTCAATAGAAAGAGTCTACAGATAAAAGAAATTCACAAGGGTTCTCATTTCTGTTCTGAAATATCTGTAATAGGATTTTCTTTTAACCTTTGCTTGTGGAAAAGTGAATGAATGGGCTCTTGAAATAAAAGTGATAGGTTTTGGACACTTAACTTAGCTACCATGTTATATTACAATAGATGGACTTCATTTCATTGGACTCAGTGGAGACAAAATGAAAACATTGATGCTTCTAAAATAAATATTTGACATTTGACAAACGTAAAATTATGTTACTTACTATGACTATGGTTATACTTAAGTTCTGAGTGAGGAAGATGCTGATCTGTGGTACCTGAAGTCATGAGCTCAGCCAGCAGATTTGAGGTAGCTGTCTTTCACATCAGGCATCGAGCAGGCCACTGGGACAGCTTCAGGGAGGCAGATATTTCCCTTTTCTGGTCTACTGATGTCTTGCAGCCCAGACTCAAACAGGAGTAGTAGATAATTTTTACTTCTTTGAGATAAGCCTGCTTCCCTGAATGTTTATCAGGATGTGGTGACTGTGTTTACCTTGATGGGACCTCCTGCTTCTTCAGCACAGCAACTCTGCTGATTTTAACAGAGCCGTGCAGTGGTTATGCCTGAGTGCCTACCAAGACTATGGTTATACTCAGGTTCCGAGTGAGGAAGATGCTGATCTGTGGTACCTGAAGTCATGAGCTCAGCCAGCAGATTTGAGGTAGCTGTCTTTCACATCAGGCATCGAGCAGGCCACTGGGACAGCTTCAGGGAGGCAGATATTTCCCTTTTCTGGTCTACTGATGTCTTGCAGCCCAGACTCAAACAGGAGTAGTAGATAATTTTATTCTGAAATGGATGGGCCAGGTTTTAATTGCAGTTTTGACATTTATTGTCATGAGTGAACTGAATTTTTATAAAGCCTTTTTGGGCAGGATTAGCTATAGACACTATAGATTTTTGTCCCCTTTTGTTTCACCTGTTGCTTCACCAATTCATCAGGTGTAAAATGTGAGAGTATTTCATTTTTTTAAGGTAAAGCTATGGCAGGAGCAGGAAGTAGTGTTATTCTGTTCCCTTTTACTTTCTTTCAGGCTGTCCTTTGTTTTGTGTGTATCATGTTCAATCTTGTTTATAAACTGGCCATCCTTAAAATGACCACAAGACCCTCTTGTTTGGTCTCTAGATTTTATTGCTGTAGCATCACATTCCTTCTGCGTTTGTCAACATAGGAAATCTATTACAAAATAGGCCATAGATATCTGGATACCAATTATACAACAAGCCCAAGTGCCCTAGTCAGCATTAAATATAAATCCTGAAAATTTATTTTGATGTATATGCCAAAATTTCTTGAAATAATTTTACTGCTCTGTTTTGGAATATGGAAGTCCAATATGAAGATCTGAAGGCAAATTTGTTTCAAGATTCCTTAGTGATTCTGCTTGAAATAAAACCCAAAACCATAAACTGTTAAGACCCCTGAAAAATGAGAGCTTTCCTCTTCCTTTTCCACCAAATTTTCCACCCTTGCTTTGAGGGATCAGGGACTGGCTGACATTGTCATGAGCTGCACAGCCTACAGAGGGAGAATAATAAGTGAAAATAGAGGAACTTCACTAGATTTCAGCAGAATTAGGAACATGCATTAACACTTTGAAATACTATCCAGATTTTGACCGAGATATTTTGGTGGATCTAGGCTTAAAGTGAGAATCAGAAGATTGGACAAAATACCTGTTTGTCACTTTTTCCTCTGTGATAAATTCCCCCAGGCTCCAGCAGAGAGATGTGACTTTGGTTTCCATATGCCAGCAACAATAAATCTGGCATCTATTTTAAAATCAGTGCTCACCTGATTATAGTAATTTGTATTTAGTGGCCTGTTTTCAGGATGTGGATTGGAGTGGTCAGTGAGATTGAATTGAGGAATTTGCTGAAAGTGAGAAGCCTAGAAGTTGAGACTTCTAAATTCATTCGTGCTTGGGATTTTTCTTTTTCCTTTTCAGCTGCTCTCATTATTTTCACTGTGCTCAGGGTTTTTTTTTTTCCTCTGTTGCTAAAGTACCAAAAGTCCAAATGCAGACTCGCTCCCAGCATTATTTCAGTCACTATTCATACTGCAGGAGCACCCACTCGAGGACTGGACCTCACTGAGCCTGTTGATCCATAAACATTAGACCATAAGAAGGTTGCTCTGCACCTCTTTGTGCAGATTCCCATTTCTCAGAGTAGGTATTTCCCTGCCAGTCAGACTGCTTTTACACCAAGCAGTATTTTGCTCTGAACTGCAAGACAAGAACCAAATTGCACTAGTTTTTTCAGACGAACTGCAGTTTCACTATAAAACCTGTTCTGCCTGGGTAAACTCAGTAGCAGAATGTCAGCAGCACAGTTATTCTGTGAGGATGTGTGCTTCATTAGCAGCCTCTCTCAATGCCATTGCTGCTCTGGACAATTACAGCTGCAGTGTCACACCTGTAGCAGTACAGCTCTGCTAGTGAATACTCCCTAAAGGCAAGCATTTGAATTTTTCCTCTCTTCAGCCCAACAATCTTTTTATATTGGCTTGTAATTTGTTGTTCAATTCTGAATAATTATGAGGAGGGACAAATGTCTTTCTATTTTCTGAGTTACACTTTTGCCACCCACTGTCTTGTTTTTGTTTAACGTATGTGCTGATTAAGAATGTCTCCTACCGTGAAAATATAAGGCCTTTTCTACTGTATTTTCTTAGTTCTTATGTAAAAGGACCCTTTTTAGCTCTACCTAAAGGGACCTATTTAAAGATTTCTGAGACTGAAATGTTCTTGCAAATGAATTTCAAGATTCCAGTAAAAAAAAAAATAAGAAAAAGAAAGCTGTGGAGCTGGCCTCTCTAGAAAACAGAAGTGAATGTCTTGAAATCAGCATGTTATTTAAAATCACACACTGCTTTGGCTAGTCATTGTGACACCCCACCACTACTGGCATGTTCAAATATGTGGCTTTTCTAGTCAACTCCATGTGTATTTTCAGAGATTATAATCATGTTCTTTATCAGGAATGAATCGTGAGAAAAGTCAGAATATAAGCTACTTTGACATAGGGAGCTATTTCGAATTAGAGCATTTTCTCATCCATCTCTATTAGTCGGCTTGTGTTGACATAATTGTGATGCAACACTGCAACATAAAGACATGTACTTTTTAAAGGCAAGATTCATAATTCAAATATCCTGATTTAAATAAAACTATAACCCCTCTAATTTAGCAGATTCGTTTTTGTTGAGGAAGTATATAAATATCTGATAGTTCTGGTATTTTTATCTAGTTGTTTTATTTGCTATTTTAATTAGAGAATAAAATGGGATCTGGAGGTTCTCAGGATGTTGGAAAGTTGGATTTTTTTGTTATCTGTAATGCTAAATAAAAAATCTGTGCAAATAGTGACATTTTCATCTGAGTGAAATATCCTAACATTTCTTCTTTGTAGAATTGCTAATGAGGTCACATCTTTCTGAAAATTGCAGTTCATTTGCATTAAGTGTAGGGTTTTGTAACATTTCAGAACTCTTTAAAATGTTGCGGTTGCAATAGTGCATTTATTTTAATAACATTATTTATACACAAAAATAAGGAACCATGCTAGTAAGCTGTGTGTTCCACAGAGGGGAGGATAAAATTACAACTTGGATTAGGGGGAGGAATTTGATAAAGCATATTTATGTCCTTTTGTGCCCTGTACATTCATCTGTTTAATTCCTAGGCTGGTTTGTGTGTTAATTCAGAGAACAGCAATGTGCACACAGTGGAGAGCATGAGGCAATTTCCTTGTCTCTCTGAAGTATAAGTTGGAAAGTGTATAATTATCTGTACATTTTAGCACATAGTGCCAATTGGAGTTCTTGCCTATATGCTGCTTGTGCTAAAAGCGGTGTGAATCAGAGGTGGTTTGTTTTGTTGTTTGGGTTTTTTTTTTAATTAACGTATCTGTGGGAAAGAGGCTGAGCATCTCGTTTTTGAGATTACTGGTAAACAACTTAATGTTTTCAACAAAACAATTCAAGAATCATGAAAGTGCCTCACAAGGATGTGACTTGAATGAAATACTATAAAACAAAATTAAAGAGGTAAGAAATAAGTCTTGTATGGGAGATTGTAGAACAGGAAAGAATGTAATAACTTTATTCTTTCCTAATTACATTATCTTTGTGCGCAGCTTCTTAGCCTAGCATGTGGGTTTTGAGTGTAGGGCTTTTCCTTGTGCTTTGGGTTGTGGTTTTTTGGGAGGCTTGTTTGGGGGTTTTGGGGGAGTTTTTTGGGGTTTTTTTCCCTCATCCGTTAGTATCTGCTTGTGCTAAGAACCTTGGATCAAATGCACATTTAGGTTTCTGCCTATGGCTTTGGGGAGACACAGATGAATCTGGGATCAGAAACACATCTGTATCTGTTTTGTCATTCTTAAAACGGCTTCACCATTCAGCCCACAATGTCTTGAGCCTGCAGCTCTTAAGGAAAGGATTGCTTGTATCCTAACACCTTTCAGATTAGCCCAGTGGTCGGCGGGTTTGTCCAAAAAAGCAGAAGAGAAGTTCCAGGTCTATGAAAATACTTCACTTCAAATGTCCTGCCATCAGTTCTACCTCGGCCTTTTTATGTGATAGCCGACATATCGCAGATGATCTCAGCTCTCAGGGGGACATAAGAATAGAGGCATTCTCTGCGTGCATGAGTGGTTGGAATAACACTGTGCTTAGTGATCAAATGAACAATCCCTTTGAGCTGTCGAGATAGTACCCCCTCTCACAGGGCATCGGAAAGCATTTCTTTAACAATTATGCAACAACAAAGCACAATAGGGTCACTGGTTGCCATGATTTCTTTCTGAGGAGGAAAGTCAGAGTTTATGTTACCTTGTTGTTACTATCTCAAACTAAACTGGTTTGGCAGCCAAGAAATGCAGCCTGATCTGTTGGCAGATCCCTGGTTTTAGTGGAATAGGGTGCTGCAGAAATAAATGTTCGAGATTTTTTGTGTTTTAACCTGCCTGGTGCTTTTTTTTTCCCAACCCTCCCCCTCCCCCCAACCCCAAATCTCTTGTCTGGTGTTCCTGCTTTTCCTTCAAGCAGTTTAAAGATCCTCCTGCTGTAAACAGGACCTGTACCACGGACTGTGCTTTTCTTATGCTCCAGGTCATTTCTCCAGCCCAGTGGTTTTCCTTTTTACTGTGACTGATTCCTCCTATGTGGCTACACTGTTTTACTGCTGTTGTCTGCTTTTGCTTACCACCAGTCTTCTTTCCGTGTGTTTTTCTCACCACATTTTCTTCTCACCTGCTGATCCATTTCTTTCTGTCAGACCTCCTTTAGCTGCGTTTGCATCCTTCCATCTGGCTGGTTCCTTCCTTTTCTTCATTATCATCTTCTCTTCGTGGTCTTCCTTTACTACCAGGGGTCACTACTTCAGCTGCTTTCTAGCAGCTTCTCTACAACAAACACACAAATTTATCCTTCTGGTGAGATTTTTGATGAGTAACCTGCACGTTACCACAAACATTCTAAACAATATTAGCTGATCTATCTCTTTTCTTGCATCCCTGAACATCAGAAGAAGAAAGAAGAAGAAAAAAAGATCCATATGCTAAGGGTCAATTTAAAATAATTTAGATATTTCCTTTTTTGATTTTTAAATATTCAATGTGGGACACTTCAAGCCACATACCAGTGAATATTCCAGCCTTGCACAAATGAATGCTGATGAGATGACCTGGGATAATAGCATTGCTTGGGGCTGCTGAGGCCATTCTGTTGTAATAACAAATTCTAGTCAAGACTGAGACATATTCTGCAACAGGATGTCTTTTCTTTGAATTTGAATTTGAAAACTAGTAACAAAGCTGAGGTTTTCTTATGTTGTGCATGTGTGTGTGCAAACAAATATTTGTATGACACATAAGTGTTGCACAGTTAGCAGCAGAAGAAATACAAATACATACATTCTGTGATCTCTGGGATGTTCATATTACCTAATCTTTTCATTCTAAATAAAGAAGAATAAAAGTTGAAGATTATAAATTTCATTCATTTAAAATTAAGATCTGGTGTTTACAATTTTTACTGGTGCAGTGCCCATGCCCTGTTAAAATCTCAGGGAAAGAAAAAGTATGCTCTTTAGCAAAATTGCTAGTTCTTAGCTATTAAATGGGCTTCAATGTAATATTTATAGTCTTATCATAGAGTTCTACTGGTTTGTTGTTGGGTTTTTTTTCCCCTTTTCTCTCTGCTAATTATTTTAATGCTGCCAGCATACCATCTTCAGACCAAGAAATATATTTTTATTTTAGTGTTTGTACTATTTATCTATAATTTGACATTTGTCTGTACTTTTTAGGAAAGGGAATGAATTTCAGTCTTAGCCCTAGATCTCAGATCTGACCAGTTACTGTGTCTAGAATCTCACTAGCTCTTCCTACTGCTTTCAGCTCATCCCAGTAGAATAGGCTGTGGATGGCTGGCTTTGAGCTGCTCTAATCAGGAAGCACACACAGTTTGTTAGATTTTGTATCGTTGGAGAGCCAGAGGCTGGAAATGGGAACGTATAAATTTGGCACTTGATTTGATATTCCTGCTGAGTAAAAGACACACACGTTTCTCCCTTCGCAGTCTTACTTTCTCCTGGTGGAGCAGAAAGCTTATGATAATGAGTCCAGAAGCAAGTGGTTATTTAGATAGTAACAAATTGCTGCATAACTGTGGTCCCAAGGAAGAACGGGAATGTGGGAAAGCTGTTCTGGTTTTATTTTATCTTGCAGAGGGTATTTAGCACAGCCAGTTTTCTCCCACTGTGAGATTTTGTTTATGGAGACAAGTATTTTGGATGTCTGAATCTACTGCTGACCTTTTTCCTTTCTCTTAATTATTTTGAGTACTGTGGATTAGTAGCTTGCTTCAGATTTAGAAAACAACCAACCAAAACAGAACAAAAACGAGATGAATGTGCATGAGAAATTGGTAGCATATTACCCGCTCTATTAAGCGTATGAAAATGGTAGAAAACAAGAAGCAGACATAAAATTCTTAGGCAGGCAATTTGCACATTGTGGGTGGATTTTCTGCCATACCTGAAGGGAATTTTAAATACTCTGGAAAAATTATCAGAAAGATTATAACCTGAGTATGTTGTAAGTAATAAAGAACACTAAGCACCGTGGTGAGCTCTGCAGAATATCCTAAAGCATTTTCACGTTCACAGCTCAGTCTCAAAGGAAAAATTCTAAATGGAAGGGAGTGACTAGAAAAATCTGGTCCATGCAAGTGTTAGTAATGAACACTGTCAGTACCATGTTCTGGGAACTCTGAGATGTAAAACAACTGTTGGCATTTGGAAGTTTGGACAGGGTTCGGGTTTTTTTTTGGAGGAGTTGAAGGTCAAAATACCTGATGCCAGACTGCATATGAGCTTTAACCTGACAGGCAAAACACTGACACCACTAAACCTTTCCAGTTTGGCTGGCAGTAGTGTCCCTAGCTTTGTGTGTTTTGTAAGAACACACTGGGGGACAGTCAAGCAAGACAGATAAATGGACACACATTCTCAAGCAGCAGTTGTCTGTAACATCCAGTTCCACTTGGCTAAGCACTAATTTGATTTTTGCTTCTACTTTTAAATTCTTTTTGAGCTCATTGTAATCTGTTTGGATTGGTTGGTTAAATTTGCAGTTACAGTCCAAAAGCAGAATTTGACAGCCACTGCTTTATTGCTGCCTCCTTTCTCCACCCCATTTCAAATAAAGCCTAATTCCAAGGTAGAGTGGCTACACATTTGTCTTGTTTGCTTTTGATTTGCATTAGACTTTACTGCCAGAACAACCTGGTCATACCAGTGACAAGGCTGAATTTGTCTCCCTAGTAACTTGTCAATGTTTGCCCTAAAAAGCAATTTGATGTAAAGGCTATCTTCAAAAACTGAGGTATTTTGGGGCAGTAACCACATAATAAAAATACTTAATTTCACTTTTGGAGACCACTCATTTTTAAATTGCTCTGGGTGAACACATTCCATTGCGTGCTGCAACATACCCCAGCAACATTTTCCATCTCTCCTAGGGCTAGGTCCTGGCTTTTTCCTGTATTCATGTGCTTACAGTCCCTTTGCTTTCCCCTTCCACACCTTTGTGTCTATGTTCCCATGTCAAAAAAACCTTAATGAGCAGGCTGGGTGACAGAAAATGTCAGAATTCACATTCTGACACATATCATGGGCACAGCTTTACCACTAGAATGCATCTGGTATGAACAAACAAAAGGAGCAGGCTGTTTTTCAGGCCATTTGGAGTACAGCTATGGCTTAGTTAGTTCTTAGTTCTTCGGAGATTTTGTGTTACACAAATTTTCAATTTGTGTGAAATAGATACAGGAAGGACTGAGGAATTCTTTGACGATACAATAGATGTTGCCCAAGGATTGATCAGCTTAGTTCTGAATCATGGTACTGTGTAATTCCTGTAAAGGAGGTGAAGCACATATTCCCTGATACGTGTGCTTGGTCAGAGGTAAAAGAGTTCAACTCAACCATTTTTTAAAGACTTTTTGGCTGTTGTGTAGGGCAAAACCAGTGTTTTGGTAGAGGAGGAAAAGACACTGCTTTTCTGGTATCACTGTTGTCTCTCCAGTCACCATTCAAGTGCCATGGTATTCATTGAATGTTCTGTTTTTCAGAAGCAGAGCCTAGTTTGATCTATTTTGTGTTACAAAACATGAAAAGACAATCTCTGCATAAATTTCTTTCATAAAATCACTGACCCTTTTAAATGTATTTCATTTTGATGTCAGTTCCTTTTCTGGCTATCATTTAAAGTATATTTGATCTAGTTAGCCAGCCCTTCTGCTGGCTTAGTGCTGCTGGTACCTCCGAGTTACTAATGCTCATGTTTGTGTAGATGTTACTGGAGAAACTGTGTATGGCCACATGAGAACCTGCACTGTCAGCAGGTAACCTGGTGCACTCCCCAGGGATGTGGTGCCTCTGCTTTGGAATACATCCACCCTTGCCTTTTGCTGACATTTATTCATTTGTTAAGGGTTTATATTTATGAAGGGAATTGCCTTTGTTCAGTCACCAGTTATGCTGGCTTTTGCTAATTACATCAGATTTGTGTATGTGTATATGCAGGATAGTGCTAACAAAAGGATTCTGCTTACAAAACTTAATAGTTTGTTCCATTAAGTAGGTCTCAGTTGCCTGTGAATCCACGCTGACTTAGAGATATATAGATGCATTTTTTTTTTGGATAATTTTGGACATACATCTTTGATATGCAGGTTGTACGTCCACCCAGTTATGCTAAAGTTCCTGTGAACTGGGCTGGGTGTCCTGCCACTCACATAAGTGCAAATGCCTCCCAATGACTTTAATAACAGTCAAAATAATCTTTAAAAGATAGCAGATCCATACTGCAGTGCAAACAGAAGAATAATAGCTGAAGATGATGCAGTTTTATCTGCTGGTTAGTTGTGATGATGATAATGGTAGTTATCATTCAGCTAGCCCCATGCAGCTTCTATGGACTGCACAAAGTGTGCAATAATTAAGTGTGAACTGCTCTGTCAGTTAACTTTTACTGTATTTGGAAAGCTCGACACCTTTTATTATGTGTGACAGACCTGGCAATGAGAGAAAGATGTAAGCAGCATGACTTCAACTTGCAATTATCTAGTCAAACTGTATCAAATGATAAATTAGATGTGCATGAAAAAGAATAAATGCATAGATAATGTCATGGTATAGCTCCACATCAAGTTGTCCTCTATCTTTTTTCTCTTTTTTTTAATATGGATTGCAACATGCTGCTTGTGCCATCAGTAGAAGTGTAGGATAATTTGACAATTGCTGATTTCAACTAAGTTGTGTCAGCCACCTGCAAAGAATATGGGCCTTAATTTTATTCCTTTCAGGTATGTGAGAAATATTTTCCTTGCCAGAATAGAAAATTGGGAAATCAAAAATGGGGTGAGTGATAGACCTGTCTTATTTATTGTCACAGAAAGAATTGTCAGGCAATGTGGGTGGAAAGAAGGGGATTTGTTTCAGTAGATGCCTCTTTATGACACTTTCTGAAAGGCAAGCAGTCAGAGCTGGAGACTTTTGCAAATGCAAGTTTTTGTCCTTATTATGAGCTACTTTTTTTCTGACTTTCTTGAAATGTATCTTAGTCTGTTAATCTGCATGGATTTGCAGATTTTTTTTTTTTCCCACTTCTGTTTCTCAGGCAAATCTGTCTGCAGTGGGCTTCTCCTCCTCCTGAAAGGGATACCCATGAGGTTCAATCCCTCCTGTAATGCGCCAAAGATAATAAATGAGAGTTCAAAATCAAATGCATTTGCTTTTCACAGCTTGATGCTTTTGTGCTGTTGGGGAGCAGCAGGAGTGGCCTGCCCAGCCTGGGGATGAGCTGGGACCAGGGTGGCAGCGAGGAAGGCAGGTCAGGCACCCCGGGCACCCGGCAAGGGGAGCAGGAGCAGCGGGGGCTGTCAGGGTCCTGGCAGGTCCCACCGTGGGGAGACACAAGCCCAGCCACCCGGGAGGATCCCCACAGGCCTTTGTCTCATCCCAGCTGACTCCTGGCAGTCTGAACCTGGGCTAGAGCTGACCTTGAACAGGGACAGGGAACTCCCAGGTGAGCGAGTGGGAAGAGGCTGCAGAGCCTGCTGGTGCACTTGGGACCTGGAAATGTATCCTCGAGCCATGGGTTTTTCCAACTATTCTTCACAGTTACTATAGATGGAGTTACTTTGGGGTTTTTTTATCCTTGATTCCAGTACTTCAGGCTTTCAGTGGGGAGAAAAAAAAATTCCTAGTAGGCCATGAACACAAATCTGGAAGTACATGGCAATTTTCCTGCTTCTTCCAAGCACATTTGACTTCTGCAGTCTGTGGCACCCCTTTGTTAGACTGTCCTGGTTATCCTGTTTTCTCAGGATAAACAAAGTCCATGATTCTCTGCAATGGATGGCATCCTATTTTGAGAACTGAACCAAGTTACAAAGATTTTATAAACAGATTGCATTATTACTTATTTCAAAGGTATGCTGGTTAACTTTCTGGAGTACCACAGATTGTGAATATGAAAGACGTCACATTTCGCCAGTCACAATTTGTGGCTGCAGAAATGCTCTTGCAGCTCTTACCTGGGAAATAAATGACTTTTTATTTTCAGAGATACGATTAACACAGCTATTTTTCTGTCTATGGAGCACTTTCTACCTTCTCTGAGTTATCTGCACAACTTCCTAGGAGGCAGAAAAGTGAAAACTTCCTGCTGAGAAAACCAAGGTAGAGTTGTTTTGCTTATTTCTGAAATGGCTTGTGGATGGTGCTTCTGAACCACGAATTGCTGAGCCTTTCGCCAGCAGGCACAGGGCTGCTGCACCCAGGAAAGTGCCAGCTGGAGGCTGCCAGTCCCAGTCAGTGCAGCACCAAGCCCCTGCCAGGCATTACTCAGGTTTGCTGGCTGGGATGAGGGTGGTGCTGAGGGCTCCAAAATGACTTCTCCCAGCCTTGAGCACGAGTGGAGCAATGTCTGCCTGCAGAAGCCAGGCATGCTATCACCTCCTCCCCAGGGCTGCTTCCTAAGTCAGGGTAACCAGGACTGTGTGCTGTGAGCATCTTCTGTATACAGTTGCTGCCCTATGACAGTCCTTCTGTTGTAACCCATTGAGGTGCTCTCAGGCTCTGTGTAAACTTTTCTAGAAGTGGTGGTTTTACTCACTCTCATGCTTGCTGGGTGGATTGAGAGAAACTTTTCCAAAGTACACTTGGGAAAAACATGTTTATAGCCCTTCTTGCTTGTTAAAATGTTGTGTAGTTCAATCATGCTACCATTTTAGTCTTCAGAATTAACAGCTCTTTTTGCTGACCAAGCTGTCTTCATCACATGAGAAGTGACTTTATACATACTCAAATAGCAAAATAAAGTTTGTGAATTCTTTTATTTTCTTTCTTTCTTTTTTTTAATAGCAGTAACTCCCACGAACTGGTACAAGGCTTGGTACTGTGCAAGCAGTTTTTCACTCTTAGAATGCTGCTACTGAAAAGCAGATATTGTGTGAAGTACCATCGATCACTGCCGCGGTTTTATACAGTTTGTCACCATTGTTCTTCGTATAGCATTGAGTCACATTTAGAACTATGGTACAGCTCACAAGTGTTCACCATGGGGAAAAAAGTGTTGGGTTTTTTTAATGTAAAAAACCTCTTAATTATTTATAATCTGATATCATTGATTTATTTGTATGTAGAAAATATGTTCAATGTGGCCTAGTATAGATGAGAACAGATTTATTAATGTATTTAGAAGTGTATGATGTGGTTTATAATGATGGAAAGTGGAATGGAGTTTCTAAAGACGTAGAATAGCTGAGGTTAGAAATATTAGAGCAGATATCTGTAAGGCTGTCGTGACAGATGCTTAGCTCAGAGGCAGAAGTGGACTTTTATATCTAGTTTTACATTAACAGCTTTGGGATTCCCTAATAATTTCCTTGGGGTTTTTTTCTGACTAAGAGCATACTGTATCTCAGGTAAAATCCCACTGAAATAATAGATGATTTTAAATTGATGTGTGAGCAGATCACATTTTCTCTCAGTCTGTCAAACACAATGTAAATACATCTTTTAGAAATTTGGGATTTCATGCTGTACTAATGACCTAGGCTACTTTGGATATGTTGTAATTTTGCTTCCTCCTTCAGCCAATATAGAAATGTTTTGTTTTCCTTTCATGCACTACCTGGATAGATGAGCTTGTAGAATGAAATGGGGAGAATCCTGTTTGTAATTGGGGCATAGAGGAGGCAGCAGTGTATGATCTTTGTGTTAGCACAGCCATTTAAATTTCACTGGGAAGGGTGAGAAAATAAATATTTCTTCTTTCAGTGCAGATAAGACAAACTCCCCAAACCGAATCAATCTGTTGGCACCAGCCACACGACACTTAATGCTGGTTTAAGAGAACTGTGGGCAGATGCTGATCCAGCAGTGCTCCGTTAGCAGAGCTATAGAGGGTTGCTGCTGGAAGGGTGTTTGTGAAATGTATCGTGACATGACTTTGAAAGCTCTTAGCTAATGTGGACAAACGTCAGTAATCCAGAGCAGTAGAAGTATGACAGAAAGGGCAAAAGGCTGTGCAATATTTATTTTCCAAGTAGGGACCCTTTGAATTTAGATGTTTTGTGTTATCATTGTAAGACATGCATGGGTTTTAAGCCTTTGACAGAGTAGGTTAGGAGAGGTAGCACTTTCATCTTTTGACTCTTGTAGTTGATTTAGAAGTGAATATTTGTTGTCTGCTTGTACCAGCTTTTGACCGCTCTGACTGGTATTGGGCAGGCAGGCTTTACGACAAGGAGAGATTCCAGAGGTGAATTCCTGTGCACAGATAATCTGGAGTATGTTCCAGAAGAAGCCTGCCAAATCCTGCAGCAGCATGGCAAGGGATCATGATCTTTGTGGAAGTGGAGCTCGTGGGAGTCAGATAGGCAGCACAGCAGAGTGGTTTGGACAGCACCTTAGGTCCAGGAGCTTTGGGAAGGGAAGGTGGGAGGAAGGACTGGAAACTGCTGGGGCCAGAGAGGGAGACAGTGCTTGACAAGAGAGAACAGCAGAATGGTGTGACCAGTGCAAATACTGTCCTTTCCTTCAGGGTTGGAAGTCCTGCATCTAAACATGTAAGGCTGTGGATTCTGTGGTTCACCTTGGCGTGTAAAGTCTTTCCATGTGATTACCGGTAACATTTCTTTATTCCCTGGTAAGCGCTGCTCATTGCTTGCAGGATAGTGAGACGAGGTAATTTGTATGCAGATCTAAATGTCTTGAGTTCATCATCAAAAAAACCACTCATCTTTTTTTTTCCTGGTGTCTTTCTTCTGAACATCTTTCTCAGCTTTCTGCCAGTATTTCTCTGTAATAATATCTCTGCTGTTAGGCCCTGTGCCAGTTCAGTCAGTGCAGACTGCTTTAGTCCTTTGGATTCATTGTTTTATTTGCTTGGTTTCAAGTATTCTTCTTTTCTGGTTTTAGGGCTGCTATTATTAGGGCTGCTAAATATATAATATTTATAATATAAATATTATATATTTAGGCTGGAGGCTGTTATGAAGAAGATACTGCCTCCTGTAAACCCTATGATAAGTTCTGCAATACGGTTTTCTCCTAATCTGTCTGCCAGGCAGGCAGATATTTTAATCAAATCTCATATCAGTTGTTCAGGCATACATTCGAGTTCCAATCTGAAAAATATTTCTTTGGATACCAAATTTCTTCACTGAGGAAATCACTTCACTAAGAATTCTCTGAACAGGTTATTTGTGCTGTTTAATGAAAACTACCTCTAAAACTCTTGGGGATTTTATTGTATTGATTGTAAAAGTGTAAAGGCCTTTAAATAATTTCGCTAGTATTTTAACAAATTACCCACCTTTTATTTCTTGTATTGCAATGTTTTTGTACCCTCACTCATCCTGCACAGCAATTCCATGGCTCTACCCCTAGGTCTGTGCTGACGTTCTCCATTGTGCAGCTTCCAGACAAAGCTGTTTTGACAAGCAGGACTGAGCACAGTGGCAAAAATCCCATTCCCTCTGTTCACGGCAGTGATGAGGATGCAACATCCTCGAGTGCTGTGCTCCTGTGCCAGGGCCTGCAGAGAGACTTGGAACTGTGAGAGAGGCCAAATGCAGCCTCGGGAGTCTGTGCCCCAGCAACATCCTTGCCATAAATGTGCTCAGCTCTGCTGACTTTGGATATGGCATGTGGAATTTGTCCTTTGAGAAACCAGGCTTTTAGGTTCATCCTCAAGAGTTCAGAGGATGTCACAATCATCTTGAGTGTTACCTTCTAAAATCCGTATCATTACATGAAAACATTTTAAAATCTGGCTAGAGTAAGCATTGCCAGGCAGACAAAAACTAAGATCTGGAGTGTTGAACATCCCTGAAGTGATACATTTGTGAAGTATTTATTCTGTTTTTAAAATTAACAGTTGGGTGCCAGTCTCTTCGGCAGAATGACTTTCTCACCATCCATACCACAGGCAGAGCTGGAGCTGCACATGGCTGCTACACAGTGTCCATGAGAGACCTCCTCTTAATGCCAGCATCTTGAACTGGAGGTGAAGCTCAAGACCTGGTCCTCTGCTTCCCCAAAGGGTTACAGAGGTGCCTCCACCTCATGGATGCAGCTGGAGCTGTGGCTCTTGTCCCCACTGAGGTGGGAGCTTTCTCCACTTCTTCCACTGTCCGGGTTGAGCTGGAGGTGTGTCAATGCCTTGCCCCAGGACACAGAGGGGCTCATCTTCTGCTTCCTGGGCACTGCTGAATGTGCAGCTCACACCATGGGCCTCTGCACCCTCCCAGGGCAGCGAGCCCACCTGGGCTTCTGCCTCCAACAGGGCACAGGGGTGCTTACATCACCTTAATTAATCAGTTTCTGAGATGTGGCAAGCTCTGTGAACAAACTCTGTGCCACTGGAAGAAACTCCTGCGCTCTTTTGCTCCTCTGACCTTTCACCATAGGTGTAAAGGGAAAATCAGTTCCTAAGTGAAGATAATGTCTGACAGCAACTAACTGGCTGTGGACTTGTGATTGTAAAGAACTGCAGTTCAGGCAGACTTGAACAACCCTACCCCATCTACCCCATCTTTCTTGGCTTGTGTGTGTGTGTGTTTGTTTTGGGGGTCTGTTTTGTGTATTTCAGGTATTTTTAGAAATATTGGCAAATACGTGCATTATACTCAGAAGGTGTCATCTATACCATTGTGGTGTATTGCAGAATTTTCTGGAAAAAAAATCTTCTAAAAACTAGCAGTGTAATTCCCCTCACTGCAAATTCTGTAACTGTGACCCTCTGAGATCACTTGTGCTATTAAAAGCTTCAGTTCAGAATACATTAACAGGGCAAAATAGAGAAATCCAGAGATATGGCAATGTATGCCTGAAGGATGCACGAAAATGCCAGGCTTATTGATTACATCATCTTGCAGGTGATTCACAGCTTCCAGAAACCCAGCTTGCGTTGTGCACTCTTTGCTCTGCCATACTCCTGTAATTTGCTTTTTACCTGGACCTGCCCTATGGAAGGCTGTATTGGAAAAAAAAAAAAAAAAATTGAAGTTATGTCCTCAAACCAACAAATCAGTGGGGGGAGTTAAAAAACATTCATATTCTCTTTTTATTTTAACATATGAAAAGCTCCTGTACAGTACTTTGGTCTATGTTCACTACTGTGAACTGTTTTATTGGGTTTAGTTGGGTTAGTTGGTCTCAGGAAATGTTAACACACATGAACACTGTTATTCTGTAGAACTAAAATGCAGCTCATAGAAATTGGAGTTTATAGCCTCATTCTGTAAGTAGTTTCCCTGTGGTCATAATCAAACCATGTTTTTTAAAGGTTGTTTCTTTAAGGTTAACTTATAAGGCTTAGTAAGATTAACTTACTACAACTGTTTCATTCTGCAGTTTATACTTTCTAAATAATAAAATATCACTGAGAAACTTAAATCCTGGTCAAGAAAAACACAGTGTTATCAGACCCTCTTTTGGAGGTGCTACATGATGGGTTTTACCAGGAAATATTCTACAGATAGGTTTTTTTTTTGTCCTGCTTATCATGCTCTGAGCAACTACTTTGAACCAGCTGGTTCAGTCGCTGTACTCACCTCACTCCAACAACATTTCTTTTTCTGCTGCTTTTAAGGCCCTGTTTCTCTATGCTATTATGAAAGAAATTTAACTGTAATATTGGGTACTGAGTTGCACTGATGGAAATAGGTTATTTTCCAGTAAAACATAACTGATGTGGAAAATACAAAAGATAGTGGAAGTTGTGAGGTCTGATGGAAGCACTACTCATTTTGTCATACTAATACTTTGGTGGGGGGACCAGTTATTCAGACTCATTGCAACTGAAGCAGAAAAGATGAATAACCAAATAATCTTTGTCTAATACTTGTCAGTTGCACAATTTTTAGAGAACACAAGTGTTGATGGGTCAAACAGGTGATTTAATTTCTCCTCCTTAAGTACATGAAATTGTTTGTTACAAATGATGCTCCAGCTCGCTTTGCTGTGGGAGGATCTTTCGTGAGATATTCGAGATTAAAACAAACCTATATGTTCTAGTAACACAAAGGAACATTTTTCTTTGAAAACTGGTGGGTGGATAAAATTCTTTGTTGAAGTTTTTAAAAACCTCTCTGCAGGCTGTGTGGAGAATTGCCACATGCTTCTCATAGATTCCAAATTTCTGCCATAGCAAGTCCCACTGGTTTCAACCACAGGCTCTTTTGTTTTCTGTACTCTCCTTTGTAACCCTCAGCAAGTGGAGGCAATGCCAGAAGTTCTGGAAAACAAGAGCGAGAGGGTGCGAGCCAGGCCTACACTGCTGCATTCCTCTGCAATGGTAGGCCACCGTGTGGGCTCTGTTTCAGCTCTTCATTGTGAACCAGAGGCAAGGATAACCAAGTGCCCAACTCTGTGAAAGCACACAGAGTGCGAGGCAGTTTGTACAGTCAAGTCGATTGGTTTTAATTACAATCTCAAGATCAAAAATTTTTCTTGCCCAGGGGATGCTTTCAGCTTTTCGGAATGCCTCTTTTGACTCGCAGGTTTCTTTACTTGTCCTCACAAGCAAACAATACCTTCACACACCCACAAGGCTCATAGTAGTCCAGAGCCACCTTCTCTTTCCCAGAATCATTAATGTTGGAAAAGATCACAAAGATGGAGTCCCACCTTTGACTGAACACCACCACGTCAACTAAACTGTAGCACTAAGTGCCACATCCAGCCGTTCCTTGAACACTTCCAGGAATAATGACTCCATTGCTCCCCTGGGCAGTCTGATTCTATGCTTACTCACCCTTTCAGTGAGGAAATTCTTCCTGATGTCCAAGCTGAACCTCCCCTTGCACAGGTTGAGGCCATTTCCTCTTACCCTGTTGCTGGTTGCCTGGGAGAAGAGGCCAACCCCCACCTGGCTACACCCTCCTTTCAGGTGGTTGTAGAGAGTGATAAGGTCTCTCCTGAGCCTCTTCTTCTCAGGCTAAACACCCCCAGCTCCCTCAGCTGCTCCTCAGAGCACTTACTCTCTGGACCCTTCACTAGATTCATTGCCCTCCCCTGGACTTGCTCCAGCACCTCAATGTCCTTTTTGTCCTGAGGAACCAAAAACTGAGCACAGGATTTGAGGTGAGGCCTCACCAGTGCCGAGTACAGAAGGATGATCCCTGCTCTGCTCCTGCTGGCCACACTATTGCTGGCACAGGCCAGGATGCCATTGGCCTCCTTGGCCACCTGGGCACACCCTGGCTCATGTTCACCCACTGCCAGTGAGCACCCCCAGGGCCTTTTCCACCCTCAGCTTTCCACCACTCTGCCCCCAGCCTGCAGCACTGCCTGGGGTTGTTGTGACCCCAGGGCAGGACCCGGCACTCGGCCTTGTTGCACCTCACACAATCGGCCTCAGCCCTTCAATCCAGCCTGTCCAGATCCCTCTGCAGAGCCTTCCTGCCCGCCAGCAGATCAACACTCCCACACGACTTGGTGTCATCTGCAAACTGACTGAGGGTGCACTTGATCCCCTCGTCCAGAAGACTGCCCAAGGACTGAGCCTTGGCAAACCCCACTAGTGATGGCCCACCATCTGGATGTAACTCCATCCACCACCACTCTCTGGGCCTGAACATCCAGGCAGTTTTTAACCCAGTGAACAGTGAACCTGTCCAAGCCATAGGCTGTCAGCTTCTCCAGGAAAATGCTGGGGGAGACAGTGTAAAGGGCTTTACTGAAGTCCAGGCAGACAACATCCACAGCCTTTCCCACATTCACTAGGTGGGTCAGCTGGTCATAAAAGGAGATCAAGTTTGTCAAGCAACCTGTTCTGCTGTGACTTGTGTTGTGTATTCCCACACAAGTTGCTTTCTTGACATGTAAGTGGTCAGTGTGGTTACATAAAGGCAGCAAATGGCTCAGTAGAAAACTTTTCTGCCAGACTTGGAAAGTTAGGAGAAACTTTTAATTTCTTCCAAAGGTGTATCATTGAATTGCCTGTAGTATAAAACCTCATCATAAAAGAGGAAATTAAGCACCATGCAGTGACAGATGATGTGTAACTTAGGCCTCCCAGCTAATTTCTTGCATGTTGAATCTGATATGACTTTCACAGTAGGTTTAAGGAAAAAAAAGGTCTGTTGCACCCTGGGTTTTAAGCTTCAGCATCATTGGTAACAATGGAACACATAGAGGAGCTATGCAACTGCTGCTCCAGTTGCTATGGTTTGGAACGCCTTGCTGCCTGGTTTGCTTTCATCTCTTTCTTTGACATGGGCAGAATGAGCTGGCCAAATTTCTTCAGTAAGAACAGAGAGGAGAGAGGGTTCTTAAAGACATAAGTAATGCAGGGTGTACCAGTCAGGGGAAGGTATGATGTTCTCTTTCCTCCATCAAGTCTGAAACCTGGCTCCTGGAGTGCGGCCCCTCACAGTGGGACATTAACGTGTTCCAGCCCACAGTAACCACACATGCTTCCCATTAATACCCAGACTTTGGGCATGGACTGTGGGTTATTACTGCACAGGCTTGCAAGTGTTTTCACGTCTCTGACAACTAGGAATTGTGTATGCCTTGGTAAAAATACAGAAAAGCTTTCCAGCAAGAGAACTCCTGATATATCAAAAATCTCTGACTCAGTCAGTATTGCTACTTCGTACACACTGATACCATAAAACATAATTGCTTTCAGTAGAATGATAATGCTGAACGTAAGCTGTAATGAGTATACAGCTTATTTTTAATTTCTCATTTTTATTTTGTAGTAGTTTCACAGAATCAACCCTCTCAAATCATGAAGTTGTCAGCAAAATTAAAATTATGTGCTGTTTGCTGATTCACAAAATAAGATTTAGGCATGTTTATCAGAGTGTCACCATTCCAGCTGGATGTCACATTGCTGTGTGTTTTCACCTAGTCATTGATTGGTTACATTAGGGTTTTACTGGGTAAATTGAAAAAGTCAGTGTAGTTACCCTACCAAAAAAGATACCACAGCAACAATTCCCCACAGTGCCACTACCACCTTATAGGGATCCTTCTCCCAAAAACTGTTGGCTTTACTGCAGAGCATTGCTTAGGGATTGTATTTATCATAAAACTGGTACTCTTGTAACAAGCAGTGGTTCACAGTTACATATTACACACTTCAGGATGATGAAGTCTAGCAAAGAGAATTGAATCCATATTTCCTGATACTTTCCTATTGTCTCTCCATCAAACCTTTTTGTGTTTTCATGTGAGCTTTGCTGTAAGGCCAGGGTCTTCTACCTCAGCAGCTTTTCTTCAGCAGGAAAGGGCCAGGGAGGACTTGGAGAAATGAGATCTTTCATGAGTCTGAAAGAAACTGTGCCAATACTTGGATATTAGCAAAGGTCCAGCAATAGATCCTATTTGACCTACTAATTTTCAGTGTGGCATTAGCTCTTAGGGGGCATAATTATTTCTGCAGAGAACAGCTAATAGCTGGTGTTCCATGAGGCATCAGGGATTCAGGAAAAGCAAGATTTTTCAGGCACTTCTTGTAAAATTTTAAGTGGGAGTTCCATTCACTTGGCCACAACAATGCAGGCTAAATGTCTAAACCTCTATTGTGCCTTTACCAACAATAAAGTTGTTTTTAAATAAAATAAAGTGCAGTAACTTTCAGCTGGCACAGCCAGTGATCCTTACTGACCCAAGATGTAGTATAGAACTAAACTTGGTCTTTTTTTCAGTTTACTTCCAGAGAAGTAAATACTGGACCAGGTGAGGTTTTTTACTTTTTACTGTATTTTTAGTACTAAGTTTTATTGTAAGGAAAATTATGCCAAAGCAGACCACTTATTCACTGCTTCATCAGTTCAGTGTAGAAATGTACTCAACTCATCAGTGAAATAGAAACACCCTCACAACTGTTATTCTAGTCTGGTAAGAGCTTTATATGCTGCAAAATGTCTAATGAAAGAAGTGAGGGAGGGAAGTCAGAGGAGTGCATGTTATGCTTAGCATGTGGCTCATTTTTGTGGCGGTTTAGTCTGCAGCTTGGTTAGCCCGTAGAACAAACTGAATTTCTTGTGTAGAAAAGTATCATTCCTTCAGTTACACTGCAGCTATAAAGAAAATTTGCCTTTGGGCAAATTTGCCTTTGGGGCTTGGTTTTTTTCCCTGGAAGTGATAAGATTTGGCAAGGAGGGAGGGAGGAGAGCAAGCTGTAATGGAAGTGATCTCTTGGCTAAGTCCGGTAGGAATGTTAAACTCATGTGAATCTGTATCATGAGACACATGGGCATTTCTCTCTGAATTCAATCTGCTAGCAAGGGGGGAAATGTTTGTGGAAAGGTTAAATGCACCAGCACATCCCTTCTGGTTGTGTTCAGAGCTATGACCAAGTGTTTGTTTCACAATTATACTGCATGCCATCCATTTCAAACAAAAATATTTGTCCAAAATTGATTCCCAACTGTTTGACAAGCATCAGACAAACCCAGTAATTAGGTCTGTGAATTGAAATGTCTGATGGCATATTGCCTTCTAACCATATTAGTGAAGTTAGGCTAAGAGCCACTTTTTGTCTGCAGTGTCTTAGCATAATGAGGATGAATCAAGCTTTTTGCAGTTCAGATTTAACAATGCAGACATAATTCTTTCCTCTGTCTCCCCAAATACTTCTGTAGTGAAGCCTAATGGCTGTGGACGCTCTGTTCTACTGTGGGCTGTGCTGCAGTAAAAGTCCAAACCAGGAGCTGGATTGTTGGGAAATTGTCTCGGCACAGAGTTGGAACCCAGATGTCCTCAGCTGCAGCATGCATGTAGAGATGATGGATGTGTTTTCTGTTGCCTTTTATTCTTTCAAGTGCCTGATATTACCACAAGTGTCATTAGAAGCCACACGTTCCAAAACAGTGGTCTCAGCCTCTTAACTAATGCAAGGCAAGCTATCACTAATACATTTGCCTTACTGCTGTAGCTTACCAGAGATCTTGAGATCTCAGCTGTGACAAAATTGATTAATTTCTAGGTGTTACCTTTTGTTGTTCAAGTGACGAAGAACAGGTGAATCAATACAAAAAGTCAGGTGTTTTAGTTAATATTTTATTGTCAGCATTTCAGTAAACATACTGAAATAAACTTAACTCAGAATTGAGGACTATACTGCATTGCGTTTAACTATCCAATTGACATCTTAGAGAAGAGAGAGGATCTAAAAAGCAGAAAAGGGCAAATATACATTACATTTCATGTACTGAAAAACAGTGCTTTATATATATAAATGACTTAAGCTAAAATGGAAAGTTGATTTAAAAGTTCAGTGAGATAATTTCCATCTTCATACTCTGAGAAAGAAGGCCAAGAAAAAGGAAGCAAGTATAATTGATCACAGCAGCCTGTAGTCATGATAAAGTATATTAAATATTCAGTGTTACAGAGTTGATTAATGTACTTTCTGGCATTTGTAACGAGTAAATGAGACTTAATTCTTAAAATTTCATATAAGTATTTAAGGTGCTGTCGTGTATTATTATTATCAATATTTGAAATATCTTGTGACTGTTGATCTAAGCCTGTCTTGCGAAGCCAAAGAAAGGGAATGGACTTCAGCTTTTATCAGCTTCATCTTCCTCATTTATCTTACAGCATTTGTAGAGGGAGCAGCGATAGGAATGTGAGAAGAATTGCAAGTATCTGCAAGAAAGCAAGACTGGAAATGAGTAGGAGGAGATTAAAAACTTGTAAACTTTTTTAAAACCCTTAGCTTAACAACCTCTTTCCAGGCTGTCCTCTGTATGGAAGAAGACTACAGACTGCTGTGCATGCAGAGAGCAGCCCTTCCAAGTGACCCATGAAAAGGATATTTGTATCCAAGGTCTCTCTATTGGAAATTGTACTTTGCATAGAACAAATTTCCGTGGTCCTGGGAGGAGTTGCTGTTTGAAGCATTGGGCGTAGAGGTCCCAGCCAATTAGAAGCTCAGGGAAAAGAGTTATTTTGATTCTCAAGAAATGGGATAAACTATCAATGTCTAATCAAACATTAAGGCCACAGTAGTTTTGAAAATACTAATATGGAGCCTAACTCGTATTAAAGACAATGAAGGATTGGACTTATTATTGTCTCATTGAAAGCACCTTTGGAGTTTCTCTTTGGTTTCATTAACAGACTGCTAAGACTTTCTGTCCATCTATGTTCCTCATTTTGGAGGTCACTGTGTGTACAGGGAACAAATGGCTCTGTTCACTGACTGACATGCCCCGGGAACGTTGTGCCAGCAGCAGGCTCCAGGGCTGCGTGTGGTGGGGGCACGTGGAGAGGTGGCACTGCCTTTGGGAGGGGTCCTTGGCCCCGCCGGGAGTGCCACATCCCTGCTCCGAGTCCGGCTCCCTCCTGCTGCTGCTGGGCTGCTGCGAGGAGGTGCTTTTCCTGTGCTCTCATCTGTGCAGCTCTCAAGGACTATATTCACCTACAGATAAATAGAAGACACGTCCATAGCCCTCTAGCTAATGCCTATGGCAATCTATTCTGCTGTATTTCATTTTACAAGGATTAGCAAAAAAACGCCTAAGATCTCGTCCTTCCTGGGCAACTTTCTCTTGTACAAGTGATATGGTACAGGTCTGGTACTCTATTTTAACAAAGAGCTTCATCTTCCAAAGAAAAACAACTTTTAAAAAAGTAGTTATACACAGCATTTGCAATAGGTTTTAATAAAAGTCTAAATATTTATTTTTAAATGAACAAATAAGCATATATTTACTCTGGATAATCTGGATAATAAGTCCATTAATTCTGGGTGTCCTTAGGACATTATTAAAGTGATCTGTCTCTCCAAATGCCCTGGAAGACTTTGATTAGTTAGCAAAAATATTAACAGTATCTCTCTCATGTTTTTATATATTAGAGAAGACATAAGCATGAAGAAAATTTAGAGGCAAACTTAAATGTGTGCTTTCACTACTGAAATAAAGCCTCCAGAAAGATTTATACTTTATAGCTCACTGCATATGCATTGGGAGAAGCTACTTTTGTTGTACAAATACCCTTCTTTGTTCCTTACCAATACCCGTATTCAGTGACACAAAGAACAACTGTTGTAAAAAATATTAGTATGCAGATGCTCTGGTGTTTTGTTAATGCATTTAATTAAATACAATAACTCTTTTGTTTGCTTTTCTTTTTCTGTCCTTGAATGGATTTGTATTATGGTATAGAATCTAGGCTCAGAGTTGCTGTTTAAAATGTTTTGCAGTTTCAGAATGTGTCACATATCCAAGTTAATTACTTTTCTTCTGTTCTATTAAGAAAATCATTTGAGTATGTTAAGATTTTCTAGTAAGTTTGAGAGTATTTTTTCAGGAAAACTCAAATCCCAAAGCTGCCAGCAAGTATTTTCCCCACTAATGAGGTCTTCAGTGACAGTTAGTCACTGGTTAAATAATTGTATTCCTGAGAGACACTTTAAGCAAAGAAATTTTTCTTGAAGTTCCCCAACGTTTTCTAGGTAGTTTTCACAAAAGAAATAAAAAAATTGCATGGCAAAACTGCACTTAATGTTTTTATATGACAAACTGTAGCAGGCTGATTACAACCAGTTGCAACCTACACACAGATTTTGCAAGAAGCCATCATTACTGTCTTGTGTTGTTATTCATAAAATTATTTCAGAATTACTCTCAGCCTGAGAAAAGGTTTCTTTAGTGCCCTGTGGGTGGGTGAAACCATATGAAATGACTGTGTCAAGTCTAAAATTGCTCTGCTGAATCAGCAAAGTACTTGAGCCCAGAGTACTTCAAAAACACAGCAATATTTGCCAGATCCTGTCCTCCCAGGGGAACAAGGACCAAATCAAATGAGGATGTAACAAGGTAATTAGGAGACCCTAAAGGTAACAAATGACTAACTAACTTATTTCTGAAATTTTGAGCCCCCTTAACTCCAAAAGACATTTCTGACACAGAGTGAGTGTGTGGGAGCTGTCTGTGCTGAAGGTTGCTCCTCAAGCAATGACCTGCTAATACTCTTCTGGTGTTCCTTGGAGATAAGTCATACTCCTCAGTGGGTGCAGTTTCCTTTAGAACAGTAGGAATCGTGGTATAGATCATAAAAACCTCCACAAATCTTTTTGTCGCTGATAGAAGGAGCTGCTGTAGGTGAAGGGCTAAGTGTGCTGCAGCTGGTGCTTCTTGGATACTTTATTTGGAGCATCAGAACACAACTGCAGAGAAGGCAGCAGGCATTTCACTTACTACAGGGGTCTGTCTTGGCACCTTTCTTGGCTGAAAAAAAGCTTGTCAGTTGCTGATAATTGTTTTTGTCATTTCTCACAAGCACTAAATGCAAATTGGACAGTTTTGCTTTAGGCCTTCAGCATCAGTGCTAGGACATTCTACCCGGAGTGCCGGGATCATCATGCGTGGAGAAAAACTGTCAAGAGAGGCCCAGCAGAAATTGCAGTTCAGTGCTCACTGTCTTTTTTGAAATGAGGACAATTTCAATAGCGGGGAAAAAAACCCCTCCCCTCCTTAGGCTTGTTTGATCCATATTGAAGTTACAGCAAGGGATTCCAAATGAGGCCAAAAGCTCTGGCATCATGGAGAGGAAATGTGCACTAGCGAAGGCACAGATCTGCAGTGTCACTGTAATTGCTTATTTTTTTCCAGTTTTGGACAAAGATGGCATGGTTAGAGTTGCAGTTCTTAAGGGAAAGTACAGGAATTCTGATTACTCACTGAAAGCCTCCTCATCCACAAACCTTCCATGTAAATAAAGTTAGTTTCAGTTATGCTTCAAGTAATCTATCAATCTATTTATAAATGTGTTAAATTAAAAAAAAACAAAAACAAACACCCACAGCAAAAAATCACCTAGAACTACTGCAGATTTGTGTGAGAACATAATTCTGGTTTCAGTTCCAAGATAACTTAATGTTCTTTAAGGCTGGAAGAGAACATAGTTTCATTACAACTGCACATATTACGGGTTTTGTATGAAATGAGCGTCTCAAGGCAAGGGAGAGAAAGCAGCATTGTTCCAGGGCTGTTTTTCACAGGCCTGTATTCATATCTCATCCTTGTTGTTTGCAGGAGAGGCAGATGTGAACCAGAACAATGGGACCTCCACGAAGAGCCCAGCGGTGACAGACTCCAAAGGCACAGCAGACCCGAAGAATGCCTGGCCTGAGGCCAACCCAGCTGACAGGACTGGTCGCCCCCACTTGATCCGCCTCTTTTCCCGAGATGCCCCAGGAAGAGAAGACAACACCTTCAAAGATCGGCCCTCAGAGTCAGACGAGCTACAGACCATCCAAGAGGACAGTGCAGCAGCTTCAGAGAATTCGGATTTGATGGCTTCACAAAAACGCTCCTCTTTCCGGCACGGATCAAAAATGGCATCTGCGAGCACTATAGACCATGCCAGACATGGATCCCCACGGCACAGAGACTCGGGTCTACTTGACTCGCTGGGCAGATTCTTTGGAGGTGAAAGACACGTTCCCCGGCGGGGCTCGGGCAAGGTGAGCTCTGAGGAATAGAGAGCTGCGAGGCTACAGCAGAATACAGTGCAGTTAAAGAGGAAGGGTGGGTCTCAAAGAAGGGTCTCACTGCTATAATGCAAGAGTTGACCTAGCCAGCGGGATGGTACTTGTAATATAATGCTTGGCTTTCAGCTGAAAACAGCAACAACAAAAAAAATCAAAGATCTGGGAAACAAGAGGAGCTACTCTGGGTAGTAACAAGGAGTATTAGAAATCCAGGGGGCCCTAGAAACATTACCAAGAGGAATTTTTATGAGCATTTAATGTAGTGCGTTGTATGCATTTGTATGCTGTGCCATTTAGAGAAACTTCAGTCTGCTTTTGTGTGTTGTTCTTAAATATTTGCATAAGGGAGCTGGATGAGAGCACTAAATGCAAGACAATCTCTACATATCTTGGCACTAACTGGGGGACAAACTTGGAAATAGACGTTAGAAAAGGAATTGTGGCCAAATTCTCAGACTGCTTGTGCAAGAGTATGTTTAAGGTCAGTTGACAGCATTGCCGGGGAGATGGCTTTACAGATATTATCCTGAATCCCAGGTGTACAAAACAGTCCAGCTGCTTTGTTCTGAGAAGTTGAGATTTATTCCAAGCATTTTATATTAGAATTTGTATAATGAGCAATTTCTACACTATGAATTCAAAAACAAGTTATCAGTGAAAATGAATTATTCCCTTTTCCAGGATTAATCTGCCTCCTCTGATAAATTATGCAGCTGGCATATTAATTCACTATTATTCAAGTGGCAAAGTTTAAGATATTTTTGCTGTACCCTTTGCCAAGTAAATGATAAGGGGAGTCTTGTGTTTGTGTGTCCACACACTACATAAGCATTTGAATGGAACTGCTGTAGGGCTGTAAAACCTTTCTTTTAGCTGAATTTATTGTAGTTGCTCAAGTTGTGTGTTGCAAAAAGCAGTATGCATAGTTGCTGGCTGGGCCCAAATTTTTGTATAACCTTTGACAACCTTTGAGGTCTGTTCAGTGTTCCAGCCTGTGATCTGTGCTGTCTCTCAGTGCTGCACTGGGACAGGACATGGACTGCCCTGTGGCGTAAAACTGATCTGTGGTGGTCCCACAGCTGTGGCTGACAGTGTCTGTCACAGCTCCACCCCTGGAAGCACAATGTATAATAGCCCTTCCCTGAAGAGTTGTTGTAATGTAGAGACCACTGGACAAGAAATACTCCAGAAACTTAAAAACAGAAGCTTCTCACACTTGGTAGGCAGTACTGAGCAGCCTGGGTGTTTTGTTCTCTTTATTTCTCACCTTTACAAACTGGGGCCTGTAATGCTATTGACAAAGATGTAGCAGCCAGGCAGTTGTTTCTGTAGTAATGTTCCTGTGTGTAATGTTCATAAATGCAACAAGCAGTTGCTGTGAGCACAAAGAGAACCTTTTTTCTTACTGTTACTGCAAATAACAGAGACTGTTTCCAGCTGCTCTCTTCTGGAACCTGGTTGGCCAGCTCAACTCTTGCTGTTTTGTTGATGTACTGTGTTACTCGATGAAAAATAGTGTATGAAATGTTCTTTGTACACCAAGGAAACAATACCAAAAAGTTAGATTCTGCATACAGAATATACAGAGGTATGTGCATTCCTGCTTGGCAATAAATCAAACCAATCAACTCAGTTGTTAGGAGTAATGACTAAAAAATGTCTGCAAGCTGTACAAATTCTGTATTTTATCTTTTGGCGTAAACACAATTGCAATGATTCTCTATAGATTTCTATGTAATTATGTATGAGAGGACAGGACATCATCTCTTTTATCTCTGCTGTTCAGTAAACTGCTATTCTGAAGAACTTAAATGTCTGCAAAACAGTACAGAATTATCGAAAATTCTGACTTTTTTACCTAGCAGATGTAGTTGTTTGGGGTTTTTTTTCCCTGAAGAATGACTACTCATAGTGTTACAGAGTCCTGATTTGCAGATCTGAGCTGGAAGCACAGAGAAGTTGAATTGTTTTGGCAAGTCAGTCACAGTAGGACTTGCAATGCCAAAGCATCTCTAGCACTCTTCCACACAATGATAATATTGATGTATGTCCTAGGAAACATTCCTAGGAAGCTCTCTTGTGGGAGGGCTTCAGTGTGGAAAATATTGAGCAAGTGGCACAGATTCATTTCAGCTATTAATTATTTAGCCTCCGAAACAATGCACTTTGGTTTCTTGTATCAAGAAAGGCTTGCGGTGTCATTTATTTATACAAGTGTCGACAGAGGAAATCTAGATGGCTAATTTGTGCTTAAACCCTAAATAGTTGTTGCCATTTGCTGAATTTTGTAGAGTATCACTGATAGATGATGAAGGTGTTCATGGACAAGCCAAAATAAAATGAAGTCCTTTGGCAGTTTTCCAGACTCCACTAAGTAAACAGGTCTTTGGTAAATAAGATACCACTAAAAGCACCTTAAAGGATGAATTTCAAAGGCTTGAAAAGGAGACGTTCCTAGAGCTGCACTGTTTATTTGCTTGCACTTTTTTCTTTATTTATTTTGAAGCATTTCAAAGCAATTCTGCAGCTGCCTTTCTTGCAGTCTTCCTTTTTCAGCCAGCCCATGCCTCAGTGGGAGCATCTCAGCTACCCACACCAGCAAGCACTGGAATGCAAAGACAACACTCGCTCTTTGTACAGATTTAGGGCTGACATTCAAGCAAAACACATTATAAATTCTTTGTGGAGGCATTTTCTTCTTGCATCCATAGCTAAGAAGTATATTAATGAATAATATTCACTATTGTGTCCAGAAAGGTGGGGTAGGAACAATGCTGGGACTGTTTCATGGCCTCCTTTTCTCATGTAGAGCAGGTTCTCCCTTGCCCTGCAATTCTGAAGTTAAATTAAGAGTGCATGGGAGTTCCACGGGAGTTGTTAAAAATAGAAATACTGGAATGTACAAAAATACTCCTTCTGCTCTAAGGAGCAGCAAGTGCATTTGCCATTTTTCCCCCAACCCCACTGAGATTTTGGATAGCTGAAACTCAATCAAAACCAGCTTGAATTTTGTACTTTTAAGAAAAAAACTTTTAAGGTAGAATATTTGAAACAAAACTTGTTTTGCACAGCTCAAATTTAATTGTATTAAAAAAGAATTTCAAATGGTGACAAAAAGAAACTGTGGTGCAGACATTTTAAATGGCATGCAAGAGAGAGTAGCATAACAATAAATTATTTCCTTTCTAATCTTTATAGAATATTTGTCGAAGCAAGTTTGTTAAAACAATCCTATGTTCTTTGCGCCTCCTAGATTCTAGCCTGTATTCAACTTCAGTATGTACTGACTGCTGTTCTGTTTCTTTGATGCAGTTTTTTATGCTTTTGTAATCCTTTTGTTTATGATTTTTTTTTCTACTAAAGTTTGGATTGTGAAACAAGAACTTTTCTGTCCTGGTTTAACATTTTGCATTAACATACTAAACTTTAAACTACACTTGTGACACAGATGCAACAAACCAGAACATGTGAGTGACAGTAAACAATAGGTGAGGCAAGACTGATTGGGAGATTAAATCAATTTCTCTTTCACATTTTGCTTCAGTTTTGTATGCAATCTTGTAACATTCTCCTGTTGCCTGTATGAAGCCTTGCTTCTTATTTCCTTCCCAATTTCTATGTGTTTGGGTACAAGAAATACGGAAGGTAGAGATGGGGCTTCCCCTCCTACTGACAGATACAACGGAGGAGCACCACTGGGCTGAAGTTCTTCTCAACTTGAGCAGAAGCAGGGTTTGGGATCAGCATTTCGGAATCAGCAGTTCCAAACCCACTCCTGACCTAAGCAGTTGCTAGAGGGGGGATCTACAAAAATGGTTACAATAACCATGCACAGGCAAAAAGTTTAGGAACCACAGTTTTAAATAATGCCATGGAGGGATAAATTAATCAGAATATTTTTTTCTTTTTTTTTTTGCACTTGATCCTTATTCACATTTCACGTGGAAGCTTTAATGTATACTACAGCACCATGAAGAATTTGAAAAGCAGTTAAATCAGTGCTAGTCTGACTAGTATATTATGTGATTTAAGTAAATACTTACTGTGATTTTAATTTCCAAGTCTTAGTTTTCAGGGAGTGGTATTGCTTGTGATACGTTTTGTAAAACCTGCTGTGGAAGCAGGGTGCTTGTAAAAAAATTTTATAGAGTTTATGGTGGTTGTAACAATAATTTCATTTTAATCTTTTGCTTTTTATGTGCTTTATGTATTCATTAAACTGTTTACATCACAAAAACCAGTGTACTAATGATTTAATTTGTTTTAAATGCTTTAATCCATTAACAGAAATTGCAATAAACTACTACTCATACATGACGGGTTTTTAGTTCACTAAGAGGTTGCGTGTCCTTCTGCAAAATGCAGTTAGAAGGGAATAGAGGTTGCCTTCTCAAAGGAAGGGAGAGGCTTTGAATAACCAAAGCTCCTGACTCTGATGTTCTCACTTAATGATAATGGGAACTGAATCTGGCCCCTCGTTTGTAGCAGTAGTAATGAATGATGAATACCCAAAATGAATTAGTGTATCAGAACGGCGCTCTGAAGCTCATTTAGCTTGTGCAGTGGTAGAACCTCAGAGTACTTTAGATCTGCTTTGGTTTAAAAAATATCACCTGTAAAAAACAAAGTATCAAATGTCAAGTGACACAGCATGTGAGACTTGCAAGGCTTAGGAGCCAACATTACATGGGACTGATTTTGACACGTTCATTTAACACAGGTATGACCATATATATACATTTTATTTGTGCCTAATAATTAACACATTATTTAATGCACTGGAACTTGCATTTTCATGGAAATTAGTGCTTGAAGCAATTATTACAACCTACTGTGGGAATTTGGGAATTGGACTAGATTAATGCTCTGTAAGTGGTACTTAAAAATGCAAGCACTAGTTTGGTAAAGTATTCGTGATGCTTTGTGCTCACCTGACAGCAGCTGCGTAGCAAGGTTTGTTCAGAAATGGGGCTCGCTGATTTGTATTACGAGTTAAAGAGAAGATCATGACTGGGCAGGATGCCTGTGTGCTTCACTGCTTTTACTTTTCTATGGTCTTTTTTGCCTTTTAAATTCAGAAATGTATTAGTAACATGTTCAAGCTAAAATACAAATTAATTAGCTGAAGCATTTGAAAAATCACTCCACAGCAAAAGGTTTCCCTCTTTCATTAAACTTCTGACAGGATCTTTCAGTTCAGTCTTTACTTGACTGTTTCTAGTCTTCCATCCACTATGGATATAGTAATAATAATAGTAGTATGTGTAAATGGGAGCTGCTGAAGAGCTCCAAGGGTTCCTTTGAGCACTTGGTGAAGTTCAAGGCTTGCTGGTGCCCTTTGCCTGAGTCTGATGGCTCAGCTGCTGCAGGGGCAGCGATGGCAGCTTTGGGGTCTTGTGGTGGGAACTGCCCTCAGCTGTTCTCAGCCATTCCTCTCTTGTTCACCTGCAGGGCACCACAGCCCAGCTGGGAGTAAGGTCTGGATTTAATTTTAATACCATATGCCAGAGGGGAGTGTTTGTTTAAAGAAGTGCAAGGGGCAGTCAGGGACCCCAAAATGTACATACAGATGGTCAAATAGAGCTATGAAAAATTTAACACGAGGATCTTCTCTGTCTAACACTGAGAACAATTTCATCTCTTTACTTCTATGCACAGGAATCAGTTTGATAAGTAAGAAATCTGCTATATTGTGTTTTTTCTATCACATTCCTTGCAAATGAAGAATTGCATTTTCCTTAGCACTTTCCATCCTAGAATGCCAAAATAAATGACTGTTCTTCAGCTGTTTTCAGAGTACACAATGGTAAATTCTGCCAAATAGAAAACTGGAGTAGAAGTTAATACTTTTTTTTTCCTTGACCTTGTTTTTTACCTCTGTCATCACATACCATAAGTGACAATTGCTGGCTTTCACCTTTTGTGCTGATGCAAAATATCTCACCTTGTTCCTGAAATGGTCTCCAGTTAGATGTGTTCAGTTACTCATAACTCTCTTAAAGTTACTTGGTTTCATTTCTGAGCTGCACAAGAAATTGTCTACTGGCATTTTCAGGTGATTTTACTGCATTTTTAACAAAGCAAGTAAAAAAATGTTTGTAAAACACAGAATTACTTCTGCAGACCCAAGATGAGCCTTAGTTCTCTTTCACCTTTTGCTTATGATGCATTTACTTCGTCATTTCTGATACATCATACAACTCATGTGCCTTGGAAACTGTACAAGACTCAGGTTTGGAGTGGTCCATCTTTCCCACTTTATACTAACAATATTATTGGAAATTTTACCACAGTAGTTGTTTCAAAGAAATATGTTATTAGCCATGCCATGTCTAATTATTTCATAACAGTAAACTCTCCTTTCTGTTAAGCTCTCTCCACAAGTTATGACACCAGCAAAAGTGCTTTTAACAACGTGTACAAGAGTTTAGCTTGTCACTTGCTTACCTATTAAAGGCAGAAAAGAAATAGAATTGGGCCAATCCCTTCAAAGATAAGAACTGATAAAATATTTTGTGGGTGGGTGGGTGAGTGAGTGCAATCTGAGATTTCTAGAAATCAAGGTTGTAGTAACATTTTTCTGACCAGCAGCTGCAGAGTGATAGTGTGTGCCTGGTATTTATAGCTTTGTTTTCCAAATAATTCCCATCTTGTTTATTGTATGACCTCCATGACTGAAATACTAGGGAACAGGACTTCTAAAAATTGTATAAATCTCTGCTTTCTTGCCCATGGCCATACCCACAACGTTACACTCTTTTGCTGTAGCAGCGCCAACAAACAGCTGCATCTCCGCCAAACACGCAGGCGCTCAGCAGAAACTGATCATGGATGCCTTCTGTATCTCGCCCATGTAAGTTAAGTCCTTAGGGCTGCAAAGTTTGATGGTAGCAGAAGCTACTCGGAGAATACCTATTAGCCAAAGTCCTTTTATTTTGCTGGAGTGATTATTCTCAAACAAAATCCAAAACAAAGCCAGCCAAGAAAACCCCCACCCAAACCATGGATTATTTCAACAAAGTTTAATTTATGTCATTGATATGAACTTGATAAAATTACAGAGACAACAATACTGAGTATTCATGAGAGACTATGTCCAAGCAGATAAAGAACTTCTATCATGAAGAATATCTGAATAAAATTATTGATGCTAGGCAGAAAAAATGCCTCAAAAAAGCAAAGTCAAAGTACTGGGGCTTGCCTCTGAAACCATTTATCAAGTGTCACAACAATGGAATAAACTGGACACGGGGAAAAAACCCAGAGGGTACAATGGCACTGGTCTCTCACTTGAGTCCCATCATAAAACAGAACTATCCTGAAAAACTGCCCCCATTCTTCTTTTTTCCCCAGTAATTCTTTTACCTGTTAAATCATGAACAATAATCATCAAGGCACTAAGGGGTAAGAAGGCTAGGGAGAAATGTGGTTCTGGATTATCAGTTGTCACCTCTCTTGATGGGGAATGTCTCCATTGTTTCCAGCTGCCTTGTGTTTCTTACTTTTCAGTCATCTCTACTCCTTACTGCCATGTTTCTTATTCCTATCGTTCTAAGAATTCTTCCTCTTCTTGTTCATCACCTATTTCTAGACAAAGATTGATCTCAGCACAACACTGAAAGGCAGAATCTCCTGTACCCTACATCCCTCTTCCTGCCAATTCTCCTCTATACCTTTGAGCAAGTAATTTAATTTCTGTCTTAACTTCCACATTAGTAAAAATTAACAGTACCATTACAAGGATGTGTGGCTCATTCATTCTAAAGTGATTATAAAAGCCTGCTGAATTAGGTAATTAACTATAATGTCATCACCAGATCAGCCAGTGGGGAAGACGTGAGCATTCCCATTGCTTTTGGCAACAGCTCAGCAAGTCGTGAACAGCCTGGGACAAACACCACCAGCAAGAGCAAAATGCTACCTGGGTTGTTTGTGAACAAAGATGGAACCAAGAACACTCTGGTTTAGCAGTGCATGCTCACAGAAGTTACATTACTACTAGAATAAGCACGGAAAAATACATCCCCACATGACACATGGGCTGTGTGTTCTGTCGCTGCCTGGTGAGAGCCTCGGTAGCAGCACTGGAAGGTTCTGACAAAGTGTCAGCCATGCCCAGGAACACAAAGCCCCATGGACAAAGCCCCTCCAAACCCCAAGATGACACAATTTCTGTATTCAAGTGCCTGTCAGATTTCTCATTAAACTATATCATAGATTTCCATGTGATTAAAAAAACTAAACATATTTATTCACTGAAAGGATGTATCTCAATTCCTGTTTGGCATACATATTTAGAAATCATACTGACTATGTAAGTTTGAACCTGAATAAAAATGTCATTAGAGTTTGGATTCAGAGTCCATTTCAAGGACTAACACAGAATCAGCTGAGTGGCTTACAAATTGCCTGTTCAACTTTCAGCTTTTTCTTCCCAATGAACAGCAAAGTGTTGGTCACATAACGCTTTAAGGATAATTTTAGTCTACTAGTGCAGCTGCAAATGTCCTAGTGGGGTGGTTAAGCATTACAGATAACCTACAAGTTGTGGAACAGTTTGGTTTTCTAAGGCAACCTAAATGCCAATTTTCATGTCCATGTGAATTTGAAATGTGTTGATTTCGTATGATATCTTTTAAATTCATGCACAGCAACTCATTAGGTATCTTGTGAAGAAAAGCCATTGGAAACCATGAAACCTACTTGAGCCCTCGAAAAAGCCCATTGTTTTTCATCTTTACCTGGTTTGACTGCATTTTATATCAGACATTTCTGTATTTCATATGTATTTGGATTTTGCCAGTAGAGAAACTGCATGGGATGTACTTTAGATTTTCATCTCACATCCCCAAGTAGGCAACACAACCACATAATAATGATACTGAAAGGAACTGTAAAAATCTGAAAATTCAAGTACTCAAAACATCTTAATACTGTTATTGTCACAAATGATTATCACAGACTGATTAGGAGTTAGAGCTATTTACATGCATATGGAATTTTCAACTATAAGCAATCCTCTTGTGGAGGATGAGAGCCCTCAGAGACAGATTATAATATGCATTTAAAAGTCCCCCGTAATGCGAATGAATTGCAAGATGTGACATATCCTGTTTATAGCAAGCAAAGGCAGGGATGGATTTCATGGGATTTCATGACTTAAAAGAAGGCCTGTAACTGCTTAACTGCAGTTTTTATACATTTTATACCCAGAGCCAGTTGTTGCACAACACTGAAAAGCACGTATATGTGTATGTGTGTGTGTGTGTGTGTAGACACATATATGTATCTTTACACACACACACAGATACACACTTGGGTATCTTCAGGTCAATTGGAAATGTAATAACTTTGCACAAAACCCCAAATGGAGACCATTTTGTTAGAAAAGTGGCAATTCTTTTTTTTTTTTAATTAACAGCTCTTTCAAGATATTAATACAGGTTGTACCAGTAAATGCAATTAGTCTGATATGAAAGTACATGGCTAACACAGGGAATGCAGTTCCAAGGTATAGCTAATATTGAGACTAAAATACCTGCATGTTTTCTTTGCACTGCATTCAGAGTTTCTCTTTTTGTCTTAGTGGCCAATATACCTAAGGTAGGTGACACAGTAAAACAATGCAACTTTCCTGTGCATCACCAGAAAGAACCACAAAATGTTTCAAAGAAACTCACTCCCTATTACAGGATAACTGTGGGTATTTAATGTATATTTTTAAGAATTCTTATTTAGATTATTAATCCTTAAAACTACTGATTTCAAAGTGAAGTTACAAATTATGTTCTTGTCATCAGTTCTCCCAGTTATTGCTTAAATTTCCAGTATTGGCACATCTTTTTTATTAGGATTATTCAGCTTTACGGTTCTTTTTGGCTTTTTTGAATACGCAGCAGAGTTGATTTAGTTGAGATCCTCAACTGAGGTCAAACATTTCATTAATGATAACTGGGGACAGAAAAAGCTGACTGTTCTCCTCTCCTATTCAGTTACTGAAGAATTATTGTGTTTAAACTTTCTTTAAGGGCACAAACAGAGGCACGTCCACTTTAAACTTCACCAACAATACCCAAGGGCTCAGAATTCAGGTTCATGCTTGGCAAGTACATTTCAAAATACATAGATATGGAAGCCAAGGATGCCTTTATTGGCACTGCTCTCAAGACTGAAATTCGTAACAGCATTGCAAGAGGTGTGGGGAGAGCTCACTGCAGCCCCTGAGCAGAAGAGACCAGTAACAGAAAGAAATAAGAAGTAAATTACATCCCTTCCTAAAACACAGTTGCTCTTCTCTATTCCTAATATGTTTTAACAGGAATATGATTTAAAGCCAAGCACTTAAAACATACTTAAAGATAAATGGTGATGTTCTGAATGCATTAATGAAACACATGATAACTGTTAAATTGAGTTCGTTCAAAAAAGTCCACTCATATCACACCATCTCAGTAGTCCATCATAGCAGTGTAAATCAGATTTATTTTCTCTTTTCATTTCAAATCCATTAGAATTTACCTTTTAACACCTATAGATATCAGTTATTACATAAACATAAGCAGTCTCCGAAAAAACACTATTGGATTTTGCTCTCTGTCCCTAAGAGTCCAAAAATTGAAAGACCAAAGTAGAGGTGAAAGAGTAATTCAAACAATGAATTGAAGGGAAACATGTAAATTACCTGTCACAAATAAAGAATACTATCAAAGGTTCTGAAGACAGATGAAGCTTGCTGATGACAATATGAATGCAAAGCACTTTATTTTAAACACCAGGAAACTCACCCAGAACAGTCATTAAACACTACCTCAGATTTGCTACTGCTTTATACACATTAAAAGGGAGGACAATCAAAGCCTGTGATGACATTTGGCACTGCAGGCAGAAGAAACTTTCTATTTACAGCACAAAAACCTTTTCAATAAGGCAAGTTATTAGCACCTAATAATTGTGCAAATTCAACCATATTGGTCAGAATGCCAAAATCAAGAAACTCAACCCGATCTAGATTCTGAAACTTTTTTATCCCAATTTCTCTCCATTCCTGTGGCAATCCATAGTCCATCAGATCTGCAGCACCATGGTATTTATCACGTTACTTAGCCTAAAGACAAGGCAGTCAGCAGGTTTCAAAGGCAAAGCAGTGGGTGATTTGAATGCAGATTAAGAAAACAAAAACATAAACATGGCTGAAGTGCTCTAAACACTCCTGGCTCTCTCTTCCTAATCAGGGCAGCAGAGGATATTTTGGCAACACTGGACCTAGCGACCAAGTACAAACTGCTGCAGAAGTTTAGGCAGGACTGACTGCCTGACATTATGGAGATTTCACAGATCCAATAAATTTCAGGTTTTCCTGCTTTTAAAACAGTAAGTGTCCACATATCAGCATGCAAAAAACCAACCCTGATAAAATCCAGCTGAACTTCATTGCATTGGTTATCTTTGTTTTCCAACAGAAATCAGTGTCATAAACCACATATCTGACTTCATTTGGACTATTGCTCTGGAAGCCCTACTGAAAATAGAAAGCCCTACTGAAATAGAAATTGTCAGCCTCACTTGATTCCCTCACTCTAAAAAAAAACCATTGCTCTTGCAGCTCATGAGTGTTACGTAGTCTTTGGGAACTAAAAATGATACACAGTCTATTCCTGCTTTCCCATGCAGAATGATCCAACATAATTTTAAGTTTTTTTCTATTTTGGTTTAATTTCTAAAATCACAGCCTAAGAACCTACTTAAGGAAAATTACAAGGTTTCTATTACCTGAACTTTCCAAACAGAGGCTTAATTCCATACTGGGCTGTAACGTTAAAAACATGTGCATCCACATATATGCACAACATATGTGCATATACATACTGCGTATTTGCCATTTCACAGCACTGACAACTGTAGGGGGCAGTCCCTGTACATTCCCAAGGCATTTTCCCCCTGTCTTCACCGCTGGTGAAAATGCCTCTCCGTGCCGTGGCTGATCAGCTGTCCTTCCCAGCTGACTGGGCGACGTGCCTGTTGTGCTTTTCAGGACATACATGCAGCCAGGGTCAGCCACCACGTCGGGTCCATCCCCCAGAGATCTCAGCATGGCCGGCCTGTTGATGACAACCCTGTAGTCCACTTCTTCAAGAACATTGTAAGTCTCCCTTCCTCTTATACACCAAAATTAAATATTTTCTTTAGAATCCATCAGTAACAAACACTCCCCAATCATTACCCTTTGAGCCCCAAATTGTACTGTGCCCTTGAGCTCATTATGCCATTAAAATACAAAACCAATTTTTACAGAGAAGACAATACTGAAATGCTACCAAAAAAAGCATGTGAACCTCCATTAGCATAGTCAAATGCTAACCATATGAGTTATACAGCTTCACCGTATAAAGGTTTTGTCCTTGTGTCTTCAACACAAGCAGTATTCAGAAATTGTTACTGTTTCAAGAGAGACATAAATCCAGTGTCTTCCAGGCAAAGCCTAAGACAGCAGAGCAGCTTCTCAGTGCAATTACCATTTTTAGCTCATGGATAATGTGCAAAAGGCCTGATGATTTCTGACATTTATTTTTGTCTTCGTTTGACAACTCTTTTGGTTTCGTTTTCAGGTCTCACCCCGTACACCTCCCCCAATGCAAGCAAAGGTAAGCAGTTTCAGGAGCTCAAGGCATTACGGGCTACTTCACACTAATTTAACTTCCGAGCCTGATTCATTGTCTCTAATGGCACTAAGTAAAAGTCTACAGGTATCACTGGGAACAATTTAAAGCAAGAGCCTAAGACATAGAAGCCATGGTTCTATTCCTCCTCAGCTCTTGACTTTGTGCATGACTAATTTAAGCCACTTGCAGGGATTTTTATATTCCATTTATGCTGCGATTGCTTTATGTACTGAACTAACAATAGGTAATGCTTTCAAACAAGCCTCTCCAACCAGGAGCTGTTTTTCCACTTACTCAACTCAGCTGGCTTTTGAAGTATGTAATACTGATAAACCATGGCTAGTGAAATCAATTCTAGTAATTACAATGAACAATCTTGCCTTTTTTTGCTTCATGAAATGATTGTACACATCGTTGTTTTCAACTCCCGCCTGCTTCATTACCTGGCAATTATTTCATAATCTTGGCTGTGTTTTCATCTTCTTCTGTGTATGGCAGACCCAGATGCCGTGCTCATAGTGATCATCATGTCGTTGTTTCTATTTCTTGCATGTACAGGGAAGAGGATTATCCCTCACCAGATTTAGCTGGGTAGGTGACCAATGTGCTTTCGGAAACAGCCCTTTTATTTACCAGGCCAAAGCGTATCTTGCTCCATTGCCTCAAGCTGCTGCAGCAACGTGATAATTTTGTTTTGTCTCAGTTTTGCTATTTTGCTTTTCCTGTTCCACCTTCCTCCCTCCTTCCACAGCACTTTAAGATGGTAATCATGTTGCTTGCTCTTATCCTGCAATTTGACAGCCCTTGCAGCAATAATTTCTTTTGCTTCACCACGAAGGGAGTAAAATCTACTGCATGGCAAAGCTCTCTTCCCTTAAAGGCTCCTGGAAGACTTATCTGCTGCGTGTTTCTTCTCCTGGGACGGACCAAAAATGGGAGGGAGGGCTGGGAAGAGACAGTTGCTTATTCCACTTTTCCGACTGCTTTTACACAGTAAAATCTGCAAAACTAATGCTACCACTAACCTCAGTATTTTGTCCCACCTTTCCTGTCAGTTAGAAGTGATCTGCCTAAGCAATTCCTAGACAAGTTCTTCCCACAGTTCTCTCACAACTAATTAAATTCTACTTCTCTACCACAGGTTTGATTTTATATGAGATGGCATGTAAATTACTGGCATTTTAAGACAAAATATCAAACCCTTCAAGCCTTTAAACATTTCTTTCACTATCAGAACACCACATATTAGCTGATGTGTTTGACATCTCAGAACTCATGAAATTAAAACATTTTAAGTTTTGTCACACAGGTTAACCTTCTGAGTACTTAATTTTTGAATATTTCATTTTTTACAGATTGATGCTTCCCTCAGATTTGAATTTTTTCAGATAATTTCCTAACATTGTCCTTCATCCTTGTTTATCACATAAGAGATTGTCTTATTGCAACAACCTCCAAATATCTCGTTTAAGTATTACATTTCAGTGATCACAAACATAGACTACAACGTGCGTATCATAATTTGAATGTGATAATTTACAATATACATGAAAATCTTTCTTTGCAGGGTGGTGAAGGACACAAGCCAGGATATGGAAGTGGAAAATTCTATGAGCATAAATCTGCTCACAAGGGACACAAGGGATCCTATCATGAGGGCCAGGGCACTCTTTCCAGAATCTTTAAACTGGTAAAGTACAATTGAACTTCAAGTACAAAAAAATTGAACTGGGAAAAAGAGAAGCCAAATCTCTCCAGAACCTGCCATGTTTGAAACAACCACATTTCCTTAAAGCTTCTGATGGAACTAAATTTACATGGATAAACCAGAGGGTTATTTTGTGGCTTAGGGACTACTTACGTGATAGGAAACAAAGGTAGAAATACACAGTTAGTGGCCATCAGGAAAGAAGGTAAGGCCACAATGTCCCAAAAAGATCTGCACCAGATCAGTGTTGTTACTGAATGCAAAAATTATCTGGAATACAGAAGACAAATGAGATGACACAGCTTGTTGCTGCTAAATTATTTAGGATAGTGAAAATGAAAGAGAACTGATAAACTGCAGAAGGGTAGTACAGGGCAGTGCTGGACACATATTTGGATGCAGTAACAATTCCAGTAGTCCCTGCTTGTTCCCCTTTAGTCTGGTTCAATTCCCCATTTCAAGGCACAGCACAGCCACAGCAACACAAGCAATAAATGAAAACAGAACAGGGAAAAAAGCTCAGTTGTGAGGATTTTTCATATTCTATGTCAGGAAACAGACACATGAAAAGCACACTATATCCACTGGCAGATACTTTAAGGAAGACTGTATTTTCCCTCAAAGGCAGTGATGGCAGTGAATTCACTCATAACAAATCACTCAGTGCACTATTTTCACTATTTTCTTCATATGAAGATGCAATAAGCAGTCAACTTCAAGTCAGAAGGGCTGAGATCCTTAGCAGAGCTGATCATTTTAGACTCTTACTACTCCTCCCTGCAACAGGAGATGTAACAGTGCCTTCATCTGTAGCAAAAACCACATTTTTGTCTCTTAACAGAGTTTAGGTTTTATATCTCCCATTGTACAGTTGTTTTCCAAATATACGCAGCACTGAGTGATAGCACAAACACTTCAAGGAAGTAGTAGGAATTCTTATGTTGCAATTTAAGAAAAGGAATGATCTCTTCAGAGGCCCAGGTAAAAATCAAACACATTTTAAGTCTTATTTTCATATTGTGCACTTGGTAGTTTTTAGTGGGGTTCAAATACATCAACTATTCCATGGCTATGTACTGACATTATTTGTAAAATTTCGTTATTTCAACATCTGAAAACCTTCCATGAAATGGAACATTCTCTTTTTTGCATAATCATCACAGCTATTTTACCTTAGATTTATATATATCTGAGAGATACATACATCAATTCTACTTTTTAGATAGCCTTTTGCAAGCCATTATGATTTCTGGAACTTTGATATGAGTTTTTATTCAATCCCATTTGATTTAGACCCATTGTTTACAGCAGGAGACATTAATTACTATTTCTTTATATAGTTCTACAGTCTCGTAAAATAAAAAAGTTATCCATTCTTTAAGATACCTTTGAAAGAAAAAAAGCCAATTACCTAATGAATTAGCCTGAATTTTCCTTGAAACATTTCTGTAAAACCAAGGAGGCAGCACTGAAAGATGAGAAGAATATAAATAAAGAAAATTAAGTCTTTAAGTACACACATGTGGGGTTTTTTTTAAGTAAACAGTTATCACCTGATTACAGTAACAACTACCACACAATCTCACATTTGTGGTCGTAAGTGTAATTTTTCAAGACCTGCCTATAGAAGAGTTGCTAAAGCTAAGGGAACAAGATATCTAGTTAGCCTAATCTTAAATTCCAAAAAATAAAATGTCAAAATTTCAGCTTGGATCATCTTTGCTATAAAACTGCCTTTTTCACAAGTGCAGATTTATGAATTGTCACGCTTTTTCCCTCCTGGTTTGACACTTTCTTATTATTTCTAAGAACAGGGCAGGTTTCAGCCCTTTTATCTTTTCTTAGCTTTCTCCTGTATTTGCATCTGGGCTTTCCATGCAAGTCTCATGTTGATATAACACTGAGAGTTTACTACAGAATGAAAACTATTATCTTTCAGTTCTTTCAGATGGGAGACTCTTACATCTCATATGCAAGGTTTGGAGATTTTGTTTTGTTCTTTGGTTTTTTTGAAGTATCCACACAGTGCAGGGTACATAAAAATGAAATTTTCCATGATGTCCAAGCAAATAAATTGTTTTCATTAGGAAGGCTTGAGTAAGAACATGCACTTAAAAGTTATTAATGAGAGACTGTCTAGTCCTGCATGGAAGATTTAATGAGAGTACATCAATCCTATGTGAAAATGTATGAAAATCCATCATCTTTTTGAAGTGAAAATCCCAGTAATATTTAGTGATATACTAGAGGCAACTGCAGGCCATTTTCAATAGATAGTATTTAAAACTTTGTCGTACTTACTACAGATTGATGTTTTTCAATGCACAGTCCCAAATACGTATTAATTGCTAATTAATCCAACTCTGTTCTTCCCTCCACAGGGAGGCTCTGGGTCCCGACCTGGATCACGGTCTGGTTCACCCATTGCCAGGCGCTGAAGCTCCAAGATGCCATCCAAGGATCATGTACTCTGCTTCATAATATAACTGCCTTAAATTAGTAACAGCTGCCACAATTACCTAGATAGATGCAATCCATTACTTAATGCCAATTAGGTTCTGCATGCAGTAGATTATACAAACTTCTATTGGCAATCCCTGAGCAACAGTTGAATGAAAGGAACACAAAAAGTAGCTTTACTAGATGTTTTCCTTATTTTATGTGAAGTAACAAGAACTCTGACTTTACCTGTTCTCCTTCAGGATGCCCTAACTGTATGCTGGACTCCTTTATTTCTCCCAAGCACCTAATTTAAGCTCAACTCTTCTGGTTTCGTTTTAGTGAACATCAGAATTACAAATAAAGAGCTATAATGTCTTGGATACTGAGCACTGCTGTTAATGAATTTTTGAGACACTGCTGTTAAAAACAAAAAAACCCCAACATGTGCAGAAGTTGTAAGGACTGTTTATCCAAATTTTCTTTTTGTTTTTTTTTTTTTTGTTTTGTTTTGTTTTAATCTTCCTTCTCTCACTCACAGAATAATTTATTTTCATAACAGGATTAGGCAGTCATGGAAAGGTTTATCAAACATTGGGAGTTCAAGGTATGTGAAGTGTGGGAGGGGGCAGATGTTGTAGAATCAATACAATGTGGAGCAATAGCAATAAGGAAATTCTTTCCATACTACGAATTGCTCATTGCATCCAAACCATGAGAATAAAGAGTAGATGAGGGAGAGAAAGAGGATTTCAAATTTGAGTTAGACTAATGTTACAAAATAAGGGATATTCCCAGAGAAACATCTAAGATTGCACAAGTGACCACCGGATGTCATTGGTGCTTCATATAAACTCTGCTGCAACAGCATTAACTTTGCAGTACAAAAAGTAAATAAGCATATAAACGAAAAAGTCTAATTTCTGAAAGAAAGCCCTTCAGTACTGGTATCTCAGATAGTCCTGCACATCTCACATTAGAATTTCAAACCTTTCTCTCAGTATTGCAGCAGTGTTGTAGTATTTGATTGGCTCATCTTTTGCCTGAGTAACACCTGGATGCCTATTAAGGGCAGTGCACCAAAGCAAACTCATAGTAAACTACTGTGAACATTTAACTGTTGTATTGTAGTTGCCTCGTAGAAATAAATTATAGCTCAGTTAGATTTAGATACTAATTGTTCACAAATTACTAAAATGAATGTGTGGAGATGGTATTTCCAACCACACTTAGGGAAATAAAAGGCTCTTCTGAATTGCACTGTTTTATTACTTAAACTTACCATTTCTTCAAACTGTCATCTAAGTGTCTGATTAATTATTTTATTTTTTTAGTTTTAGCCTATGCACTGTAGATTACAGTTAGTGCTTCCTAGGTTGAAACTGCATTCCTAATAAGTGCCCTTTGAAAGTTACCTATGAATATATATGTTAATTCCATTTCACATCTATATCTATTGTAGGTTTAAATCAGTGTCCATTAATATGAAGCAATGGAAGATGAGATACATAGAGAAAATACATAGAGACTAAAGAAAACAAAACTGCCAAAATTATTAAGCATACACACACATATTACATCTATTACCTTCGTTGGTTGCTATGTGTATTTTTCTATTGTAGCTTCATTCAGATGTATACTCTGCAACGTAATAGTTGATTTAATTTGAACACGTGTTGTTCTTATAGGAACACAGCTTTTAAAAATAGTCATTATTGAAATAAAGTAATCAACTTGAAATGAAACTTGGGCTAGTTTTGTTTTTTACATAGGAAAAGGTCACATATATATATGTATTTAGGTCTGTTTGGTTTATTTCCCCCCACACACAAACAGAGTTTATGAATAATGTTCAGATACTAGAAAATGACACTATGACACTTTAGGACCCTGCACACAGGCTTCTATGACATTGCATGGCCCAGACAGCTGATAGTAGGACACAAAAGTTATGGAATGCCAGTGTCTACAGAGTGACAGCTGCAGGCCAGAGGGATATTACAGGGCCTAAAATGTCTATGAACAGGCAATGAAAACCTGCCCCCTCATGAACAACTGTGGTGCAAATAGCCCTCAAAAATGTGAAAGAATATTTAAAGTAACAAAACCAGAGAAATACATCTTTCAAAATACTGCACTGTAGAGCAGCAGAATTTATCCAAAACTTCTTCCTTGCCTTCATCACTCTTCACCCTCAGTCATCTTTCCCAGAGGGTGGAAGCAGCTTTTTTGGATTTACTTCCTTTAGAGGAATAGGTACAGTACTTGAAATCATTGTTTTACCAACACGAAGAGAAATTAAAGCTTAGCCTGAAATTTATTCTCTTAGTTGACTCACTAGTAGTTTTGATGAAAACCAGCAGTTTAAATGGCCATTTGATTTGTAAGCAAAGTATTTTTCCTGAAACAGGAATGCACAACCAATATTAGGAGTGGGCAATTTAATGTGCTGAAGGAATGGACATAAACCAGAAGAAATTGTGAGCAAACACAAGCTAAAAAGCCCAAGGCTAGCACAAGGCTACTACTGCATCAAACCAGAAAGAACAGAGGCTCTCCTAAGCACTGTTCACTTACCCACTATACAACATGGCTCTTCAAGCTCTCCTCAGAACAAGAGTTCTTCTGCTTCCTTCAATAATCCATCTACTTTAACACTGCTTTTGAAAATATCAACATATTAGTTACCGTGTCTGTATTTGTACTGAACATCAACACATACACTGCTTTGAAAAGCTCCAACTCAATCTTACCAAGGCTATAGAAACCTCTGTCAGGACACTTGAAGTTCATGGGGGAAGAGGATGTAGGGAAGCAAATCAAATACAATGTTAAAAAGAAATTTTTTAGAAGTCTATTATTGTAACTGACAGGATTTCCAAGTGCTGGAGTAGCAAACTGAATTCAGGAAAAATGTCAGCTGATGCCATAATTTACACTGTTTATTTCACACTTCTGAGACTTGCTACAGACTCACTGCCTCTAACCAATGCATAACATTTTGAGAAGTGACCCTTTAAAAATGGCATATTTTTACTCACAAGATCAGCTTTTAGGTTGTGCTTACTGAGTATCACAGAATCACTGAATGCTTTGGGTTGGAGGGGACCTTAAAGATCACCGAGTTCCAAGCCCTTTGTGCATTTATAAACTATTCCCTGAAAGAGCAGGGAAAAAATTTCATACATGGTATATGCAACACAGCACATTTTGCTATATTATTACAGATAAACAGGGTGCTATGACATGAGGCCATACAACTATAAAATATAATGTCTTTCTCAAAGAGCTGAAACACTCACAGGCTGCCTGGAAGGGAAGGCACTGCTGGAAGAACTTTATTCTTTACATCTAATATTCAGACACACACTTCTGTAAGCAGAGTTTTTCCAATCTCTTAGAATCCAGAATCATATGCTTAAAAAATACACGAAACAGAATTTGGAAAAAAGTAATATTATTTAGCATGTTTTTGAATTAAATATTCCACATAACAAAAGTGTTATTTTCATGTCACCAACTATATTACTTATGTACATATGCTGAATAGTTAACAAAAGAATTAAGAGATGCCCTATTAAAACCAACAGCCATTTCTTGCTTCAGCAATCTGAAATAACTAGTTTTTATCATAGACAGAGTATAGACAATATTTACAGAAAAGGGCTTTTTGGATCTGAGAACAATTATCTTTTAGGAAGTAAATTAAAGTCCAGGTCTGTATTTTCGTACAACATATCCAACACTGATCTAGAAGTACTTGTGGCAACCGAACAGATGAACTTCTTGCAACTGTGATTAGTATTTACAAAATATACTGATCAGCCACACAGAGGCTCATAAACTTTAAATATATATATATACATATAAAAGCACACATATATATATCTATATATATGTAACATATAAATAAAACTCAAAAGAACAAGGCAAAAATAAGAAAACAGCTTCTGTCTTTGGAATGTCTAAAAGACAACTATGTTTTTACTCCAGTGTTTCTTTGCTATGAATATACTCAACAAGTGGCACCTTTGAAAGCAATACTCAAGTCAGCTAGGTAGCTTTGCTGAAACAATGACTGAAACAACAAATAAATGTAACATATTTCCAAAACCCATACAGAAAATAGTAAGGAATTTACAGATTCAAAATGATAACTGTTTACAGCACTGGGGAACATTGTATAATATAGGTGACCTAGTGTGCATCTAACTTTCTCACTGCTACCACAAAATTGAACTTGTTTACTTCACAGACGTAGTATATGGCTGTGTTTTCCACAGATACTGAGATACGTACCTGCTGACCCAGTACAGCAAACAACAACAGAAGCTTTTACTGGAACTTTTCTTGTTTGGATTCTTTTTAAGTAATTATTGCCAAGTCCAAAATCTCAAGACTTTTACTGTAAAAACTAACATCTATCTACCTTTGTGGCTGGAATGAAAATGAACATGCTCGCTCTTAAGAAAAGCCATGAGCACGCAGTGGTTTTATTTTTTTTCAACAAATTCTCAAAATGCACTAAAAAAGAAAGCTTTCAAAATAAATACAGCCTTTTTCTGTGCCTTGCAAGGAAAAAAAAAGGCAAAACTCCACTATTTTATACTGCATGCATGCATCAACGGCAACACTTTGTTTCCAATCCCAATTATTTCTTTAAACACATTAAAAAAAAGTTGACCAACACTTTCATGATTTTCCTGTGAAGTTATTATTCATTTCCATTAAAAATGGGAATCATTCTATTCTGATATAAAGTTCCAGTTTATTTTTAAATAGATATACTGGCTGTGAATTCAAAGATGAAACTGTATACATTATTACCTGAGTTCATTGATTCACAGACAACTTAGCACAGATTAAATGATGTTTTCCCAATATTCTTCTACAAGCTTAAAAAAAAGAATTCATCTTTTAGGTAATTTTTGTAAATAATTAAAAAAACTATAATATATTATTCTATTGTTAGTATCTTCAATGCTTGAAGCTTTAAAATTCAAGTCCCAGAAACATTTTTAACTTTCAAATTTTAAGGTGTCATCGAAAAACATTGCCTATACTTTGCCATTCATTTGAAGATTCTTGTACCACTTCTTCTAAATTCAAAGCACGGCTAATGTCTTCCCCTTCTTGTTCTTGGTGACTCGCAGGCTCTTGTACAGGACCTACCAAGGTACAAGAGAAAAAGGCAAGTGAGTGTGATTTGATGTATAGTGTAAGAAAAATGCAAGTATAGCACTTGAGAATAAAGGAAACATGATGGGAACGGTATTACACAATTACTTCAGATACTGTAAATTCATTAGATGATCTTGGAAAAAATTTTTTAAAAAACTTAATAAAATGTACTGATTTCCTGGAATTTTTGAACTCTGTACTTCTGTACACAGAGCTCCACATAAAAAACAAGGAACCATAAACGGCAACAAATTGGTGTTTCAACCTGATTTTTGGGCTGCATGTGCAACTATTAGTTCATCAACTGTAGTCTTTGGTTATTAGCGCTTGATTCCTCAGTAACTGAAGGGAAGTGCTTTGTGCTCTCCTAACAAAACATACGGATTCCTGCACTCAGCAGTATCACCCCTATGCCACGTACCAGTGTAACCATGAGCCCGTTTCATATGCAGCTTCATATTGCTTTTCTGTGTAAATCCCATTGCACAGTAATCACATTTGTAAGGTCTCTCTCCTGTGTGCCTTTTCATGTGGACTTTGAGAGCACTCTTCTGGTTAAATGCCTTTTCACACAGTGTACACTGAAATGGCCGTTCCCCTTTATAAAGAAGAGAAACACATTTAATAATTTTTCCTTTCAACATTGTGATACAGTTCGGAACTCAGTAAAAATTATTAAGATAATCTAGAAAAGAAACAGACATCATTTTCCTTGAGACTTTCTCCAAACAGTGCTATAGCTCCATATTGTCAGTAAAAATCTCATATTAAATGTCAACATAGTTACATAAGTGCTAAATCACTGATATTATCTTTCCTATCCAATTTATCATCTAAGTAAGTTATTTAACAGAGGTACAAAAAAAAATCTATTTACCAATGTGACATTTCTGTAGTCAAGGAAACCATCACCTTTTTACATAATTTAGAGTAATGCAGATAAAGCAATGTCCTAGCATTAATAAAGCTGTTGCCTTTAAGAAACCAGAAAGTTAAATACATTTAAAAAAAAGTGGCCTGGTAATTCTACATGGGACTTGTGGCCTCCTATGCCAACAGCAACTAGTGATTCCCACGTCGTACTTATTGTTCCAATTCTGTGAGAATACTACCGATTTCTAGCCATAAACACAAGAACATATTAACTTCAAAAATATTTTAAAATTTAAAAATCCCTGCTTTGCAGAATCAGACTTTTGTTTCAACACGCAATACCACAACCTCTGACATGAACACCAGACACACTGTTGTGTGCCATTAAGGACTTCTAAAAGCGTTTTCTAAGATACACCTTGTTATTATAGTTAGCACAATAAAGCACAAGCAGGAGTAACAATACTTTTCCAAGTTCCTCCTTGAAGGACCAATATCTCTATCCCTTCATTACCTGTATGTTAGTGTTCCCATACGCATGCCAAATCCAACTTCTCAGACAATCAACAGAAAGTCCTTTAAAGCACAGAATTTTCTTTCTATTTTTGTTAACAACTTTTTCACTAGTTTGAAGAGAAATCTAGGTTTCCTCAAATACTTCTGATGCCATTTTTTAAATTCAGTGAAGGTGAACAGCCTTTTTGGTGTAATGGATTACCACACGGTTTTTGGTAGAACTGGAAGCAACTGCTTCCCTCTAATTTCAACATTTCAGCAAACCACTGTTCAGTGTTGAATCTTAAATAATAAGATATTTAGAGCTATTCAGAAAAGTAATATATTTGCCTTCTGACCACTGATTCAGTAAATATTACCCACGAGAAATGGTTAAAAATGTTTAATCAAGATAGAAATCACAAACACTTTCTCACAGACAAGGATGGTACCTTTATGAAACAAGTAAGTTTAGATTTAGATTAACTTTTCCTATCACAGTTTATGTAAGTACATCCATCTAAACACTTCTGTGCAGCACATTTTCACTCTTCTGGTCTTAAGTGATTTCTAAAAGAACATTCTCTTCTGAAAGAATTACTATCATATGGATTGACCTACTGTTGTCTGACATTGTTGAAACACAAAAATAAACATGAATTTAGCAAGGTCTGTTACAGCCTAGCACATGAACACCCTACGAAAGAGAAACCCAAAAATATCTAAGGATTTAAGGATTTACTGAGCGAATGACAAGTCATTCCAAAACAGAAAGAACTTTTCCTATGATGGTGAAGATTTACGAGAAACAGATTAATAAAAGGACTCTGCCCCATTCTCAGCATTCCTGAGCTGCTCTGTGCCTCTTACAATGGGGCAGCAGCATGAAACTAAGCACAGAAAATGGCAACCGGTCGTCTTTCCTGCTTTCTACATATTTTGTGGAACCCTTAAACTAGGACACAATAACTTCTTTAAGAGTCTGTGTTATTTAAGTCAATTTTGCAAAAAGCAAATTATTGAGGGATTCAAGGCTTTTCATCTCCTTGTATTTTAACTCTCGCTTCTCTTTTCCTACCCACGGCAGAACCAGAATGTTCCTTTCTAACACAGTAACCACAAAACAGCTTGATGCTGGGGAAGGAGAAAGCTCTGGCTGACTCACTGAAATAGAGTTACCCTTTTGTGGGAGTCTTCTTATTCTACAGAACATCCAGTCAAATTCATTGGTCCCCTCTCCAGCTTAGTAGCAACACAGAAAACTTTCCCTTTCTCTTTCAGTTTAGCAGCCATGACAGCTCTTTATTGGTAGCAGTGGTAAGAAAAAGAACTTGTTTCAGAGAACAGATTCTTTTTAGAACTCATGTTCTTAAGATGACTGTTTGTCAGGCACAGAAGGTGACAAGGAGGGTAGCTGGGTTATCATTCTATGTACAGCTTTCAACTTACAGCAGGGCAGAAGCTGCAACCTGAAAAGCACTTACATCACAGAAAATGAGTGCTCCCTAGGAGAAGTCAGTATAGACTTTTTACAGATGAACTGTTGAAGAAAATAATTAAGTGGAAAAGAATACAACAAATTAAAAGCACTGGCATTAGAAACAGATGACCTGTGCAAGTAGCTCAGTGACAATGAAGCACTGCATACTGTAGTCAATACCAGCAGTCAAGCCCATCCTGTGTTTAGCATCATTGAGCACACCCACTCATTTGCACACTCTTCTATATGCTTGAGGATGATCACATGAAGTGTCTTTACATCACTTCAAAATGTGCTTTAAAATATGCTTTTATTAATCTGTTTCAAAGCCCAACAAACTTTTAGCTAAAAGCTCATGCATTCACATTATCACTGCAGTACTGCCAGTGCCAAATACAGATCAGCTGAGTGAAGCACATGAGTTTTCGAGTTTGCTGTTCCTCCTTTTAATTTCCAAATATATGAAGTAAGAAACTGACTTGATTTTTAAAGCTTAAGTTGATATTTAATTGCAGTGAGCTGAAAGAATAAGCAAGGACTCCAAACATAACATCCAGATATTCACAAGAAAACCTCGCAAGATAAAAATAATTTCTGGAGTTACCTGTGTGGATGCGACTGTGTCTCTCCAGCTGACTTGGCTTAGCGAAAGCTTTTTCACAAGTATCACACTTAAACACTCTAGGCTTCTGGGAACTCAGTGAAGGTCCACCCTGATGGGTTTGCATGTGTTCCTAAGCCAGTATAGGAAAAAAACCAAAATCAGACCATTTAAAAATACTTCAGTACTTAACATAAAAATATATTCACACCTTGAAGACAAAAGCAGAGGATTTTAGTCATCAGCAGACAAGCTGAAAGAAAATGGAAGCCAGCATTTGTTTTTTTCTTTTAATTGAGAGATTATTTTTGTGTATCAACTCTCCCTAAGGCTGAAGTATTGGTATCTTTACACTTCTGAAAAACTCCATCAATAACTGTATGTTTTTCTTTTTTGGCACACATTAGTCCCTTCACTAATTATCTGAAGCATAATAAAATACAAAAAACCAAACCAGAGTTGTTTAAATGCTTTGTTCATCTACAAAGAGGTATTTTGACAACTGTGTATTGTAAGCTAATGTAAGAATTTTTTCCCCTTTCCTCTACAGTATCCCATCTCCCTCCTGATCTATGCAGGTATTCCTCAGCACCTGAATTGGTAACACTGTAAAACTGTACAGGCCTCAAAGAGGCACCTATCACAACATACACACACAGAACTGCAAACAGATGTAAACACAACCACTTCACAATGGACTCTTAATTGAAAAAAACACCAGAAAATAAAATAACTAAGGTTCTTACAGGTAAGATAGCAGTATGTTTTATCTTTGTGAAGAAGCATCAATAACAGTTGTTTTTAATACAATGATGCTGGGCCCAGAAGTTTTGCAAACTTAGAAAAGTATCTTATGTTATCTATTAATTTTTTCATTTTATTTATAAATGCCAAGATAAAATTCAAGTTACAAAAGAAAGTAAATAAAAATATATATATAACTACAAAAATCTAATTAAGAACTGTCTGTGAAACAGTACTGCAAATACTTGTCCACTTTCTAAAATATGTGTGGAAATTCTTTTCCAGTCTATTTCATTACAGACTAAACTATTAATTAGTCTTTACTATACCTAAACAATAAGCCTTCTTGATGTCTAGGAAGTCCTATTCCTCACTCCACGAACTGAAGCAAACTGTATCTGCAGAGTTTGTTTACACTGGAAAATCAGCAAGACAGTTACATGGAAGAATATTATTATTATTACAGTAATTATAATAATATAGTATTATTGGGAAATAATGTAGGGTTTTCTTGGAAAAATCAGGTATCTATAAACCCCAGCTTAGGTGGAAATAAGCAAAGTCTTTTGGTTTTATCTTTTTCATGACCCCCTCAAGCATTGAAATGGTGGAAGCAGACTGACCTACTCCAGAAAAATCTGAAACTGGTTGCTGCTTTCTTCCACCACAAAACCCAAACAAAAAAACAAACAAACAAAACCAAACCTCCAAAACCCAACAACCCACCACCCCATTTTCTGCTTGAAAGCAAACATATCATCCAGATAGCCCTGTACAAATTTCTGTCAACTTTCTCTGAAGAAACAGTTTGTGATGCAATTCTGTTCCACTGATCTGTGCATCTCTTATACTTTTCCTGTAAAATAAATACACTTTTGAAAATAGTTCAGGGAAAAGAAACATTCTGATGTGCAATCATCTCTTTATAGACATACTTAGCATTTTAATGATTGTTCATGAGATGTTTCACAACTTTATTTGTGTAATTCTTTTATCCTTCAGAGAGTAATTACCTTGGGGCGCCAAACAAGCATTATCTAATTAGAAAATAAGACCAGGAAACCTTCTTTAAAATGGCTCATGCATTGGTATGTCACTCTTACACCCCATCTCTCCTGAAACATTAATTGTAACCACCTCTGAAAGCGTGGCAATAAAAAGTTTTTCATTCCATTGTTTTAACAAGATTGTAAGGCCTTTTTTCTTTCATCTTGGAATCATGTCTGTGTCTTACTTACTATCAACAGTCAACTTGCAGATAGTTCCACTACATACTGATTTGAAATTGGACAGTTTAGTCACTGTGCACGTCTTAAGATTCTGATCTCTGAAGCTGTAAAAAAGGACAGTAACCCATAGCAGAACGGGAACTGAAAAATCTTGACACTGGGGCTAAGGTGGGTGGTGGAGGTGTTTGTACATGATCTCTTAGAGAGGATTTTCTTGTGGATAATTGCGAATCTGCTGGTACTGATATCTTTGGAAAAAACACATACATAGTTAAGTACTGGCATCTAAACATCGATACCCTTGATACCCTTACCTCTTACTGGGTTTTTCTGAAAAGCCTGAAGTTTGGCAGTGCCCTTAATATTTTTGGTGGTCACCAGAATTCCCTCAGTATAAAATGAAGACCACAACTAAAACATCACTAAACCCTTCCCAAAATCCTAAGCTAAATCCCATGGTTTCCTTTATTTTTGTTGAATTTGCTGTTAAAGGCTGCTCACAGCTGATGCTGTTATTAACACCTTGATAAAGAAAAGTCTGATGACGGGTGGAATTTGTTTTAGTACATGATGGTCCAGTGGTAAATGAAACTGTCCTTTAAGTACTTTAAGATCAAAGGCAACCATTAACCAGCACTGACAAGTCTACCACTAAACAATATCTGCTAAGACACTGTCCATAGTGCCACATCTACACGTCTTCTAAATACCATCAGAGTTGGTGACTCTATGACTTCCCTGTACAGCCTGTGCCAGTGCTTGACAAGCCTTTCAGTGAAGAAATTTTGCTTAATATCCATTCTAAACTTCCCCTAACACAACTGAGGTAATTTCCTCTTGTCCTACTGCTCATTACCCAGTAGAAGAAGCCAATCCCCACCTGGCCACAACCTCCTTTCAGGCAGTTGAATAGAGTGATAAGTGACCCCCCCAGCCTCTTTTTCTCCAGGCTAAACAACCCCAACTTTGCTCAGCTGCTCCTCCTAAGACTTGTGTTCCACACCTTTCATCAGCTCCGTTGCCCTTCTCTGGACACACTCCATAACCTCAATGTGCTTCTTGAAGTGAGAACCCAAAACTGAACAAGGATTTGAGGTGCAGCCTTGCCAGCATGAAGTGCTGGCCACACTATTGCTGGCACAGGCCAGGATGCCATTGGCCTCCTTGGCCACCTGGGCACACCCTGGCTCATGTTCACCCCCTGCCCGTGAGCACCCCCAGGTCCTTTTCCACCCTCAGCTTTCCACCACTCTGCCCCCAGCCTGCAGCACTGCCTGGGGTTGTTGTGACCCCAGGGCAGGACCTGGCACTCGGCCTTGTTGCACCTCACACAATCGGCCTCAGCCCTGCAATCCAGCCTGTCCAGATCCCTCTGCAGAGCCTTCCTGCCCTCCAGCAGATCAACACTCCCACACGACTTGGTGTTGTCTGCGAAATGACAGAGTGCACTCGACCTTCTTGTCCAGATCATTGATAATGATATTAAATAGAACTGGCCCCAGTACTGAGCCCTGGGGAACACCACTTGTGACCAGCCAGCAGCTGGACGTAATTCCATTCACTGCCACTCTCTGAGCCTGGACATACAGCCAATTGTTTTCCCAGCAAACAGTGAACCTGTCCAAGCCCTGGGAAGTCAGTTTCTCCAAGAGTATGCTGTGGGTGATAGTGTCAAAGGCTTTGCTGAAGTCCAGGTAGACAATATCCACAGCCTTTCCCTCCTCCACTGAGCGAGTCACTTTGTCACAGGAAATCACATTACTCAAGCAGGATCTGCTTTTCATAAACCCATACTAGCTGTGTCTGATATCCTGGCTGTCCTGCATGTGCCACATGATGGCACTCAAGATGAGCTCCTCCATAACCTTTTCTGGCACTGAGATCAGCCTGAAAGGCCTGTAGTTTCCCAGATCCTTCTTCCAGCCCTTGTAGATGGGCATCACAGGTGCTAAGATCCAGTCAACTGGGACCTCCCTGGTTAGCCAGCACTGCTCATCATAAATGATTGACAGTGGCTTGGCAAGCTCTTCTGACAGGTCCCTTGGGTGGATTCCATCCAGTCCTATAGATGACTTGCACACGTCTAAGTGGTGTGGCAGCTCACTCACCATCTCCCCTACCTCCACTGAGATGGCTATGGGGCTGCACACACCAGTAGAGGGACATCCCAAACGTGCTTCAGTGTAGTCAGCACATTGGGGTGGAGCCTGAAGGATGTTGCTGGCACACAAACACTCAAACACTGGCATGCTGCCCTCAAGCTTATCTCCAGCAAGTCTGGTTTTATCCCTTTCTCCCTACAAATCTAGTTTTGATTATTTCTTTCAATAAGCCTTGCTAATTCCTCAGCAAAGATCTTTTTCCCCCTTTGAGACAAGTGTAGCCCATCTGCAGCAGGCCTGCTGTTGTGTAGACTAATTCATGACCAAAAACCCCAAAATTCTGCTGGTGATGCCAGTCTCAAGACAGTTATTGATCTGCTGGCTCTTCCTCCCTCTTCCTACATCATTCTCTGCAACTGCAAGGACAGAGAAGAATATTTGTGCTTCTAGTCCCTTAACAATTGTCCCACGGCCCTAAAGTCTCTTGTGCCTGCCCTCAAACTTATTGCAACTTCAATCGCTGCCTTCCTGAAAAATCAGTTATGGATAAAATCCAAGGGACACACAAGGGTAAGAAGTTATCTTGTCATATATTTAACCTGGGCCCAGCACATAATAGAAATCAAGGTTTAATTATGGGGAAAAAAAGTAACAGCAGTCAGTTCTAAGAAAACAAATTGAAGAGAGACTGATACTTGGAGTTTGTTATCATTATTTAAGGAAAACAAGTATTGAGACTCTTCTGGTTTTTTTCCTGGAAAATTTCTTCTAAGTCAGAGGTTAAGAGTTTCACAACAACACATTTTATGATAGTTTCCAATAGTCTAGTTGACAGACATGATCACTCCAAGGGGGTGAACTTCACAAAGAGAGTGTAGTTCTTTAAAATATTATATCAAAGTGAAAGGAAATCTATTGAAGAGCTCTCCTAAAAGCTAATATAAAAATAATATAAATGAATATAAATATATTGCCTTTGGCTCCAAAAATTTGATATACATTCTAGGAAGCTGCTGAAATTCTGGGCAACTTATATGTTTCCTCTTTTCTTAAAGCTCTTCTTCAAATTACTTCCTTTAAGTATCTCTCAGAGGTAAGATACTGGCCTGAACAAAGCACTTATCTAGTACACCCCAATATTCCTAACAGGAACATTCTATAATCCAATTATATCTACAATCTATAATACAATCTACAATCCAACTTAGGTACACCACTAAGTTTTTTAAGACTTGGAAGTATTAGGTTGTTCATAATCTAGAGAAAACAGAAAATATCACTAGACAACAGCAATAATATAAAGGACATTTTAAAACAAACACTTTCCCTATCACTTGTACTCACATGACAGAGCATCTACAAATTAAATTATAAGATGGTACAGCAGGTAACTTCCTGAGATACCAAAAGATTATCTGGAAATCAGGATTAGCACTGATGATACTCATATGCAAACAAAATAAGTGAAATCTTTTCCTGACACTACTACTTGCATGACAGGCATTAACATTTTTCATTCTGCAGTCAATATGTGCATTAAAATCCTCTCCATGCTCCAGAAGAGAGTTCTCTATCTGTGCATACATTATCACTTAGACTCCCTCTCTCAGATGCACACCTCTCACACTGTAAGGGGAAAGCAAAGACAAAGGGCTAATAGGTACCTTTTGTTAACATCACAGAAAGTTTAAAACAAAAGGAGTACAGAGAACATCAACTGTTATTACCAAATACCTTGAGATGTGTTGCCCGCTTAAAGGCCTTGTTGCAGATGTGGCAAACGTGTATTCGCTCCTTGCCATGAACCTCTTTGCAGTGGTGTGTCAGCATGGTGACGGAGTAAAAGGTTTGGCTACACTCAAAGCACTGGTGCCCACGAGTTTCTTTTTCTGCTTGACTGCTTTTAGTCACATTAGGGGAAACTTCTGTCACCTATAACAATTTACAAATACACTGTCAGATAATTTCATATGCACATCCACATTGGTTTATTTTTCAAAATCTACCTCAACCTGACAAATTTTTGGAGAGCATCTGCAAGCAACTTACAGACACAAAAGAAGCCAGTTAAATGTAAATATGAACTTCTATTTCATTGCTCTAAAAATGACACATACATCTATTTTAAAAAAACAACATCAATAACTTTGATCAAACTGACTTAACACATCATAAATAGAATGTGTGTGTATCCGTATTTTCCTACATTCAGTTTTATGCTCCTGAACATCTCACATGATCCTCAATTTCCCACCAAACAAAATTTAAAGTCAAAAGCATTTCAGATAGAAAAAAATTCTCTTCCATTTTGTAGAGGAGAAAAGTATTTTCTATTTGTTTAACTTCTTTACTGGGGATTCTGTTTTCATAAGGAAGTAAAGCTCTGCCTCCAGAAGTACTGAAACACAATGAAAAACTGATAGAATTGGATGGTTGTGTGCTGCATTATTGTTTTAATTAGTGATAACTGCCTGGAAAAACTACTTTCTTCAGATAATTTAACGCCAAATTCCTTCCTTCAACAGAAGAATCGTAAGTACAGTAACATAGAAAACAACAAATGAAGTCACCATATGCCTCTCCCATTTCTCCTATTTTAGAGCTTGCCTTACCAGGCTGGTTGAAAACATTCATTCCGCCTTCAAGAAAAGAAGTCTGACCCACTTTTTCTAATATCAAAACTGTATTACATATGCAGCAGTTTCTATTATGATTCAAAGGCATAAGAAGTTGAAAAGACTACGTTGCACCATCACTGAAACAACTTGGATACAGAAAGAGAATGGGAAAAGTGTACCAATAGGTGCTATTTTTTTCCACAGCTCCAAAATTTACCTATTTTTATTACCTACTTTATTACCAACTTACTTTGAAATTTTTGGAGTAGTCTGTGTAGAATGCATGATTATGTGATGTGTAGAAGGAAACATCTTATTAATAACATTTCTTTTTTGTGTGTGTGTGTGTGTATATATATGAAAGTAGTTTTTAAATCGAAACTTAAAATAGAATCTGGGTGACTAGGAAGTCACAAAGAACCCCTTCCCAATACTATTGTTTGGGAATGACATCAGCCCTCACAATTCAGGATAAAAAGGAATTATTCCAGAATTTTGATTAAATGAAAGTCCTTTACCACAAAAGATACAGAAATGTATGGTATCTACCTGGTAAGTTATTTCATCAGAGTTTGCAGGTGCTGAATGGGGTGCATGGCTCACCAGTATGACTTGCTGTGATCCTGATCCACTTTGGCTAGCAAGACTGGAATCTGTGAGTATAGCAGGGAACTGCTGACCCTGTCACAGAGGGGAGCACAAAAAATGAAAGAGTAACTATATTTAAAAAGCTCTATTTAAACAGCTAACTGCAGTCATGTAAGTTTTCACTCCTCAAAATAACTTTTTCCTTTAGAAAGAATAATTTCAGAATCCTATCTGAACAAATGCAACTGTTTTCCCTCTTTTTCTCCTTTAAATTTAAAACCAACAATTTAAAGGTAATAACATCTGGAAGTTTGTAAGACTAGATTCAGTTCTGATTAATTTTAACCAGCCTTGCATGAAATGCTGAATGTTTCAGCCTTCCCTTGCCTTTTTTTAACCCCTGTATTCTGCTCTCTCTTCCCACAATGACTTCTTTTATTTAAATCTCTTATTTAAACAGACTTCCAAACCCCATGAAATCATGATACAATATCACTGCTTAGGATATTTGATTACTAAGATCTTACTACTTCTATTTCTACACTACTTTTAATGACTTTTCAATTTCCCCAGGAAACACAGGTTTTTTACATAGTACCTGTCTATTCACCATGATTTACTGTGTTTGCATAGCTATTACTATTATTCTTCAGTGTTTCAATTTTATGTATGCTTGTCTTAGCAGGAGGCACATGATCTTATTAATAAACAACAACACTGCCAAATGTAATCACTTACATTATTACAAAATCTGAAATGAAACCATGTTCTGCTTTGTTACTCTGTGATACCAGAAATCACAAACATATAGTAAAATTTTTTAAAGAAATCTTTTCTTCCCTTCCCCAGAGCAAAACTGCAGGGGGAAGCATGTAACTTTGCTTCACCAGTTTTAATCACACCACATGCAAGATAAATAGTATGTATTTTATATACATTTACACACTTTAACTCAGGTCAAAAAGTAACTAAAAATCCATCTAAACCTAGTTAAGCCAAGAAAACAGAAGAAACAGCCCAAGTTTTCAGATGTAAAATCTACACTGAAATGTCAACCACACAACCCTAAATTTTCACTTTGTAGTCAAAATTTTAATATTATTTTTTTATCTCCCCACTCTGTAGATTCTATTTGCCAATATGTCTTTGGCTCTTGATGACACCACAAAATTCTTAAATTATGCCTATAAATGAAACGAATAGTAAGGTTACTGGGGAGATGATAGTCCATACAGCACCATTTTTATAAAGTTTCTTGCAATGCCACCTGTTATTAAAGATAGCCAATTAAATTCTGTCCTGTTACTGGCTGTGAAAAGAACTGTCACAATTGCTCTTCAACTCTCAAGTTCATAAGTAGGAAAAAAAAATTTACCACATGAAATAATGAATTTCAGAGTACTAAGCTGTACTACTGAATAGTGATGATGAAGTACATAGTTTAACTCTAAAAACTGATCTCAAACACTGTTTGAAACAGTAGAACCTATCTGTTCATTTTAAAAAACAAACAAGCCTGCAAAATTTATCTGCACTTCTTTTTAAACAGTTCATGTTTCTAGATGCTGTACACACAGAGTTGGCAGAGAGAAGGAAAATTAACTAAATTTTCAAATACTTTGTATTTACAGGAAAAAATTCTTTTCTAAGCAAAATCTCCAATTCCTGCCCTGTAAGACAGAAAGATCAATTTATTTGTCAGTTCAGAAAAGCATCTTACCTGTGAAGTGATATTAAGTGTAACTGCATCAAGACCACCTGACAACATTCCCTGAGTGTCAGCAAGAGTCAAAGTGACACTGCCATCTCCTCCAACTCCTGATGAAGACATTACCAAATTCTGTGCAGAAACTGCAGACTGAGATATAGGTGTTGCTGGAGGAAGGTTTGTTCCACCTGTTGTATTAAGTTCTACAATATATGCAAAATGGTAAAAATTATCTGTTACATACATAAACTCTAAACTGCAAACTTACTTTAAGTGAACTTAGTAATTTCTGTTTCTCACTGCTAGGACTTTCTGTTTTAAAATCAACAAAATTGGTTAAACAGCTAATCAAGCATCTAAAATTGGCAGTCAGATAAAATTGAAAATTACATTTAAATGTAGCTTCATGAAAATAGTATTGCACGCACAGGTGGTCACGTGCGTATCCAAACATACATAGGTAGAAATTCATATACATACTTAAAATCTCAAAATTTGAGTACTTGAGCAAATTTTTATCACTTCTGCAGCAAAGGCACCAGATTTTGTCACCCTCCAGTTTATAGATACAGTTCTTCAGTACTCCTGTAAGTGCCTAAAAGTACTGAGTTAGGACATGTCTTCTTTTTTTCATTTTTTTCTTACTGTGTGGAATAAAGTTCATTTAAACTGACATAACAATTTAAAGCTTGTAAGAAAACACAAAACACTCAAATTTCCTGAATCATGATGTGCAAGATCGTACCATTTAATTATTATATTTATTTTAAAATTAAAATATTATTTTCAATTAGAAATATCATTGTATGCATACCTGGAGCATTTAGTGAAGGGCCCTGAGAAAGAAGCTGGTCATTGCTTATGGTTAATGTAGCACCTGTAGTCTGACTGCTGATGGTTGGTGCTGTCAGCCTTAAGCCAGTATTCAGATCAGTGCTTCCAGAATTATGCTGAATAAGATCTTGGCCTGAATAAAAATACGTCCTAATGAAACTGGAATCGTCTCAATATTATTCTGTTACTGTTCTTACAACTATAAACAATAGATCATAAAATAATAGAAGTAGAAAATACAACCAAAACATAGAATTAATTACTACACATGCAGATTTTTATGCAGAGGTTTGACAAGTTTTTAATACAGATGTAATTATGCAAATACAGATACTAACATGTACAGAAATACCTGAGATAGTAATATTTAGACAAATATGGATCTCACTTATCTAGACTTAAAGCACCAACTTGATCAATCTATAAAAATCCAGTTGTTAACTGAAGCTATAAACAAAACAGTGAACCAATCTAATGTGTTCTCAGAGCAAATGTGTTTGGTTTTCAAATGCGGATTTGGGGAGTATCTTTTAAAGTTGATGAATATATGAAAAACACACCATGGGAAAACTGTGGATTGTGAAAATCCTCGTATACTACTGTATAGGTACTTTATGGAATAGAGATATGGTTATCATTAATGATTTTTAAAAACACAAACCAGATATTGTAAGAGTGATTTCTTGAGGACTTCCTGATGAGGTTGCAGTAGTAGAACCCGAAGCATGAGCTAGAACTTGACTCAAACTGGAATTATTTATGGTCAACATTATCTCATGTTGTCCATTTGTAGATGACACCATACCCTGTGAAGTCATGACTTGAGTAATGTCTTGTGCACCTAAATGTAAGTGGTAGAACAAAAAAAAATTCCATTAATATCCTTTGAGAATTTTTGACATAACTTCTTAAAGCAATTTATACATTATTTTCTGAACTACTATAATCTCTGCAGCCAAGGGGAGATGCTGTAACTTGCAGTCTAAAATATAAATTTTTTTCACCTTCAATTTATTCCTCTGCAGTTAAGATTTTCAGAACAAAGATTCTGTATTTTGCTCAAGACTATGGAAGTTCTTAAGTATTTTCACTGTATGGAACCATAGAATGGGCTGGGTTGGAAGGGACCCTAAAGATCACATAGTTCCAACTCCCCTGTCATGGGCGGTGGCAACTTCCACTACACCAAGCTGCTCAAAGCCCCATTCAACCTTGCCTTGAACCCTTCCACGGATGGGGCATCCACAGCTTCTACGGGCAAGCTGTTCCAGTGCTTCACCACCTTCACAGTAAAGAATTTCTTCCTAATATCTAATCTAAACCTACTCTCTACTTCACCTTCTGAAAAAAATTGTATTACGAAAGGGTAGCACAAAGCTGTAAAATTTGCTGAAGATTCTCAAGGCAAGAACTGCAAGTTTATTTTATTACAATGAGGTGTTTGGTGAGAACACGCGGAGGGAGAGGGGTGACATTTTCTCACTGCAGGTAGTACCCTAAGTAAAATTAAGAAACTGAAAGCACAATAAAACTACTGAGAGTGCTTACCATTAGCGCTGGTTGTCAGCACAGACTCCTGCTCAGACAGGGACCCTATGGTCATGTTAGCAGATGAGGTTACTGTGGGCTGCAAAGACAAGCCTGATATGGGCTGAATAACCACATTAGCTGGCACTGCATTCTCTGTTGCCTGGAGGGAGGGATTCTGTGGAGCCATGGTGGGATCTCCAGTAAGCTGCTGAGTAAGTAAATTACTCTGCTGTAATGTCTGCTGTAGGATACTGGGATCGATCTGAAAAATAAGTTTTCAGCAATCAATCTGAAGTGAACAAAATGGCTTAAATGAATATTCTTAACGTAAGTTCAGAATACATATTTATTGCATACAAAGTATATATAGTACTGAAAATTTATAATTACCGATTTAAAATTATAATTTAATTTTTATGTGTCTGTATATAGCGGGGTCTCTAAAGTGACTAAGTAACCAGTCTATTCAGATTCACCTTCTCTCCCTTCCCCCAGCAAAATGTTTGGGAAATCAAGATCAATTACATATCAACAGGCCTGGCCCCAGGTAAAAACATTGCTGGTATTCTGTACTGTCTTATTAGTGCATGTAATGCTTATCACTGTCTCCAAGCCTTTGAAAGTGAAAAGGCATGGAGCAGAGAGAAGACTGATACCAGAAATTATTTATTTTTTCGGCTCTTAGGGGTCATAAAGGTCTCATTTCACAAGCCAACAGCCGTTCTCTATACTTAAAGATACGACATTTTACTCTTCAGAGATGTTTAGCAGTTGAGAAAAACAAAATTAAAATTTCTTCATTTTATGAGTAAAATTCCTTGAGCAGAGGAACTATGAGCAACTCAATGCAGCTGTGCAGATGTCCCTTCCCTGACCTTGGGATTGTACCTGGTGACCTCCAGAGGTCTCCTCCAACATCAAAAGTTCTGTGCAACTGATCAAACACAACCAATTCGAAGAAAATCATTGTTTCACACATCTCAAATACTTTTAAAAGCAATCATCTCACCTCTTTCTGTCGTTCCTTTTGCAAGCTCAGTGGGAATTTAAATTGTGAATCCAACTATTATAAGCTTGCAAAGTAACACAGTGTCTTATGTTTAGAAAAGCACATTCTCTGCAATAATTTGGGTTTGGTTTGGGGGGTGGTGCCTTTTGGGTGGGAATCTAAAGTACTTTTGAAGTGTAAAGACAAAATACTATTAAAAGAAAAAAAATACATATTTTAAAGCAGTATGTCAAAATCCCAGAGAGGTAAAAAAAACTGAGAAAAATGAACGAAACCAAACCAGCAAAATATCCCACTGTGCAGCTATTTTTAGTCTTCTAACACTGTACAACTGATACAGTATGTTATTGCTCACTCAACTCAAGGGAACTCTTCCAGAATTATGCAGACTCCTTAAACATTCTTCAGCCCTCAAAGTGACTCTATAGAATTAAAAGCAAGGAACAGTGAGCAACCTACCTGTAACGTTATGTTGTTAATACCAGTGGCATCTATTCCAGAAATCTGAACATTTTGTCCAACCAGATTAGCAGCAAGTTGTAACTGTATTCCTTCAAGAGTGGCCAAGCTACCATCTGTCAAGGACACAGTTAAGTCACCTCCAGCTACCAAAGAAAACAGTTATATTGTAATGTTTTTATTTACCATTACTGACTACCTCTTTCAGTGTGCTTATTTTTATAAATTAGATCAATATAAAAGCTATGTACACACACATTTACTTATGACAAGAAAAATAATTTGAAGTAGATGACTGCCTGTTTTAAAGCTTCATAAATCCCATGTGATTTAAGGATTGCTATTTAAGCACTAGCTAGCAGCTTACAAAACAAGAATCCTTCCAGAGTAGCATTAGAAATCTGGAGAAATTGGGTTTAGATTTCCTTGGAAAGTGTGATGCACCTAAACAAAGCAGCAGACACACAAGATATTTACATTCTGACTCTGAACATACACATGGAAGTTACTGCCACATTTTGCACAGCACAGATATGGTTCAGTATCCAAGTGTTAAGGTTCATCCTCCATACTTATATGGATGAAAATAAAGATACATTAGCAATTGAAATCCTAAAGACTTTAAAACTTGAAAAGGTTCTAACTTCAAAAGTGGAGAATGCACCACCTCTACAAAAGGTCTCGAGAGAATGTAAGGAAAAAGTCATCTTGTGTTTGATGTACCTTATTTTCCAAACACCTTGAGTGTGATCAACCAGTTTCCTTTGGTTGATGCTTCAAAAACACCTATGCTTCCTTCTTCAGAATTCTTTAGTATAATAAATCTGGTTTACAAAGCACCCAAAAAACAGCTGCCCTGGGCAAAACCCACATCACTAGTCTCAATTTAAGAAGGCCTCTTTCTAGGACATCTGAACATACTAAACACTCCTCCTTATTATGTTCAAAAACCCAAGCAGACATCAATCGATTTTTCATCACAAGTTTATCTCTAACTGTGCCTGTCAAATAACATCATTATCTTCTGGACACCAACATTTTGTTCGTTTTGGACAACAGCTTAGGTCAATCAGATAAGCTGGAATGGCTATAGTTAAATATGAGACTGATATAATACTCTGAATTTGTGGGCATACCTGCAAAATCATAGACATGTACTGAAAAAAAATGCCAAAGCAGCACAGAAAATCAAAGTCTCACTTTCAGAGACGACAGACAGTCCAAGACCCACCATTTATGTGGTACATTTAATAATACCAATGCACGCCACCAGAGACCTGAACACTATTCTGCTCTTAGAATCATCCCTGTCCCAAGTTTACCTGAGCACTTACACAAACATTGGGTCAGTGAGCACTTACACAAAAAACACCTGAAAAAAATTTAGAAATTAGCAAGGATCATTCTCAAAAGGTCATTTTCTTGCAACATAAAGCATGTTGGGTATTCTCTGCCAGTTGGCCTCAAAGAATGGCCTGTGGCACAGTTAATGTGCTAATGCAGCTGTAGTCACTGCCAATTGGTGAGACTTCATATCCTAGGCACTTAATTCTCTAACATACTTGCCTACACTACTGGTTTTTTGTATTGCTAAAGAGTTTTCTTGCTTTATTTTGAGGTTGGGGGTCTTTTGGTTGGTTTTCTTTCTACGTGTATGGGTTTTTTTCTTTTTATTTTGGACAAATAACTACACGTACAGCAGAGGATATGCACTTAAAAGACATGGTTCACTATTCACATAAATAACCAGTGTAGACAAACAGAGCAACTGTTTTGCTTCTTTTCTTTTTAAAAAAGACCAGAAACTATTACCACAAAGAATACAAGTATTCTAGCTATATGTTATTTGCATTTTCTTCCTCTCTGCAGTGCATCACCACAGCAGAACTGAAGAGACTTTTTTAGGTGAACTGCATTCTTAAATAAGTAAATTTCTATTCATGTCACCACTGTGCATCAAACCATAAGTTCAGTACAACTCTTACCTGTTTGGCAAGAAGCGTTTAGCAAAACTTTCTGAACTCTAATAGAAAGCCAATTTCAGAACTCGATCTCCACACTACCACCACCACCTCCACGCCATCCATTTTTACCTGACACTGAAGCAGGCAGGATAGCCTGGCCCACAAGTCCTTGCTGAAGTAAATTTTGATCAAACTGACTCGTCAAAACAGAGTTATTCATGATGAAAACATTAGGGTCTGTTGAGGATGAGTTAAGGAGACTGACTGGTTGCAGTCCCTCAGTCGAAGTCCGGGCGACAGGCTTCCTAACTTTCTTTGTATCCGGTTTATAATGACACTGTATGTGGGTTTTTCTGCGCCCTGAAGTACGAAACCGCAGATCACAGTGTGGGCACTTGAAGGGCTTTGCTCCTGTATGCAGGCGCATGTGGACCTTCAGACTGCCTTTTGTAGAAAATGAATTACTGCACACGTGACAACAGAAGAGCTTCTGGCCTAGAAAAGTTTCAAAACCAGAAAGGTAAGTGATTAAACCTCTAGAAAGATTGACAGGACTAAATCACCCATTTAACAAAACCCATAACAGATCCTAAACTAATTTGAACAGAATAAATTTGAAATAATTGGACTTTATCACTTGGCTGCTTTTCAAATGATTTAAGGTTCTCAATGAAGTGCATATTAACGTTTTTCTTTTACTAAAACTCAGTATACTTTAAAAGCTTTCATACAGATTCTTATTTGGTCACCTTCATGCCTCTGTCCTCCTCCTGATCTCATCTTCCTGACTAATCCAGTTGTTTCAACTACACAGCTCATAAACTGGAGAATTAAAAGTTTTATCTCGACCTCTTCAGCATTTGGCTCCTACTTACTTAGCCACTCATTTCCTTTTTAATTCCAATTTAAGAAGCTTTATTCTTCTGTTCCAATGATGCCTCAATTAACCAGTATTAATGGATTACAAGCAGGAAATTATTAAAATTAAGTGAGATAACATTATAAAACAAAATATCAATCCCTCAGAGTAATCCAGAAGTACAGAAATCTGGCCTATACATACACAGTCCTTTTTGTCTCTCCTTTCAGAGTGCATAACATCTGAAAAACATCTGAAAATCTGTGGTCTCAAATGGAATTTTTAATGTGCTACAAGTATCAGAAAATTACAGAGTTTATTTCCTTAACCATATGCACAGCTGTACAATTCACAAAAAAGCATAATGTAAATATCTGGCAGAAAACATGCCACTGCAGCTGAAAACCCATTATAACTCCTGAAAATCCCAGGCCTTTCAGCACAATAGTGTTTCCTAGCTAAACAAGGGAAAGAAACCAATGCATTTGGTAAAGAAATCACAAGAGCAGTATATGCCTATGATTCCTGCTGTTGATTTCTAGTTTCCATTTACACAAAAGAATCTCTCATCAAATTCTTGAATTACAATTCAATTTACTCCAAATTACAAAACCCTGGCACAGTGTTGTCACTTCTTGTTCAACAAAACTAAGTAAACCTCTGACACTGTTCTGTTTCAAATAATGGAGAAGAAAGAGTCCAATAACATGAACCACTAGGACAATGGGAATCTGGGCTGCAGCAAAGTCATCTACCACATTCAGAGTGCCACAAAGGAAGCCATCTAGCAGTCTTTCCCACAAAATAAAACAACCCCATCCATTGGGAGAAAGGGGCGTGGGAAAATAAGAGAGAGAGAGAAGAAAACAACAAAAAAATAAGCAGGATGGAACAAACTGAACAACTGCAGTCCTATTATTTAAATATGGAATGACATTATGACCTAACTCTCGGGCCTTCTGCGTAAATACTAGGAATCTGAAAATAAAAAAGAAAGATAGTTGAACTATGTCTTCAGTAGTTTAGTAGTTTTTATTTAGTGTCCACAAGGGAAACTTGGAGGGAAGAAGATCACAAAATCAGATGAAAAGTCATCGAGGAATGGCAAACACTAAACTGGCACTGCTTCCAAATATAGCAAAACTTAAATGTGTTTCATGCCACTGACAGTTACAGCACACTACTGGTTACACAACTAACATGGTAACAAGAACTGTTACATAATCAGGAAAATGGAAAAGCAATGAAGCCAGAAATGCAATAGTGTGTGACTTCAATTACCCCACTTTATGCTACATCAGGATACAGGAGCTAAGTGTTCGGACAAAGAACCATAAACTTCAATAAAAAAACTTCCAGTCAGCCAGTACTTCCAGTAAAGCCCCAAACTAATTCTTTGGATCAATGCTGATTACAGATGATATCAGCTAGGCTCCTATCCAAGCAACTTTCATTTACACCTGAGGAACAGAGCAGCTTTTCAAACTGAACTATTTTTACTGTAGTTCCAGACATTAATACTGTAAAAATTTTCTTCATTGTTCATGTAAATAAATTATGTACATCTCAATATAAAACTATTAGGTGTAGGTATTGCCGACAGATTAACACAGCATTCCAGAAAGGAATCCAGGCTCAAATGCAGAAAACTCCACATTAGTTAAACTTCATCCAGCACAAGCTAGCCCAAGTATAAAAGAAAGAGAACCTCCAAAACATAAAATTAATTACAATAGGGAAAAGGTGACGTAGCTTTTGCAGTGAAAATTACACCTCACAAATCTGTGAATGCTCTTCGAAGAATATCTGATTTCCACTAAAAAGGCTGTATCTGGATTTTTTGAATTTTACACTGGTTTTATATGAAAAGACCTTAATAAAAATGCTGTCACAGAATGAAAGAACCATGTCTTTTCATGAACTAAATAAAAACAGTTCTAAGACTGAACACAAAAGGTTTATATAGACAATTTTCACATGGCTGGAAGGCAGGAGAAGAGTTCTTAAGCACCTGAGCAAGGACTCAAATAGTCAAAATTGTACAATATATAATGTGAAAGAGAGAATGAATAGCAGGTTGGGAAAATCCATTTAAGGATGTTAAAATAATAATTTACAAAGCTCCATTATGTATTATAAAAAAGTCTCTACAACCATAAAGAACTTAAAAATTAAGAAAGGGAAACAATTTCTCATTATTTCTCAAACAAAAAACTAGTGGGCTTAGGAACAAAATTATCAAAACAGCAAACTGAAAACCGAATTTGAATCCAGGAACTGACTACTACTGACTCTACTGAAGGCCAGTCGTTTTTCTGGGTTCAGAAAACAACTGGATAAAACTAATGTAANAGCCAGTCATTTTTACCCAATTTTTCTGGGTTCAGAGAACAACTGGATAAAACTAATGTAAAATATTCCATTAAAGCTAGCGAGCAGAGATCCAATCTTTTATTCACAGTCCCACAATTTGTAAACTGCTTGAACCTGGAGGTACATGACCAAATCCCTGCTTTGTTACTTTCATTCTGCTTACTATCTGCTACTGTCTGAGACAAAATACTGATCTACACAACAATTTCATGTACTGTGAATACTATTTCTTCTTAAACAACATTAGAAAGTACAAATACAGTAAAAAATGAAGAGGGAGCTTCCATAAGCAAAATAGTTATGCATTACAGCATTAAAAGTCTTCCATCTTGTTTCTTGTATTTTTGAACAGAGATAATAATGAAACTTAATGAAACTGTGGACAGTTTAAGAAATTAATTCATTCAGGACTGGGTTTACACAGAAGTTCAATGGTAAGAAGAAAACAAGTATGAAAGACTCAGAAGGCTTTTTTTAATTAGCACAAAATGGGGTTCTAAAGATACTACTATTAAAATCAGACCTCTCCTACCGTAAAAATCTAAATATTACAGATATTATGTTTACATTCAACTTGCAAGATTCAAACAGCTGAATGCTCAAGATTTTTGTACACTAATTTTCCACTTTACTTAGCAGCACAAACAGTGATGTTTATAGTTTTTTTTTCTCTAACTTAATTTTGTAAGATTCACCCAACTCCACCTTCTTAGTCAGGAAAATCATTTATCATTGAAATGCTACAGAAGACTTGACATGAACGTATTCTGGGTACTTACATACAGTTTTTACATGAGCTAAGACTATGCTTTAAAAGCCTACTAATACAGAAGGCTGTAATAACATGGTTTACTCAGAATGCTCTAAAGTGATTCATTTGATGATGTCACAAGTACCAAATTTACCCCAGCACTGCCATCCACAGTTCCAAATAACAGATCACAGTGAAACATAGCATTCCTTGCAAAATCTGTACTTGAACAGCTGGTCAAGAAAACAACCAGCTTCTAAACAAAGACATGCAAAACCTTACTGACCTGTGTGTGTTTTAACATGGCAATCCAGAGTGGATTTTACAGTGAAACTCTTTCCACATTCATCGCACTTATACGGCTTCTCTCCAGTATGGATACGAACATGCCTAATAATTCCAGGATACATGGATAAGTGAATTTCTACTACGCCAGTTTGCACCAATATTTATTTTCTATCTTACCAATTTTAGAATTAATTAAATACTTATACTAGCATTACACTAGGCAGAACAAGATGATTTAAGTATTTGCATTTTTTTCAACAGATTTTTACATGTTTTTATATGCAACTCTTAGAGCAAGAAAAATAATTCATTCTAAAACTTCATAATAATGATTTCAATACTGCGGGAAAATAAATATGAAAAGGCTGGATTAGTCATATTCAGAATATGCAACATTTTGACACATTTTTAAACCACCGTGAAAAGAAAAATTTATGTAAATACTAGTCAAACTTCAACTTCGGCATAAAGAGTTACATGAAACTGTTATTGCTTAAGTTTCTGGTGAACTATTCAGCAGATTAAAAATATATGAAACTTTTCCATTCCTCACCTGACTAAATCACTGGGTTTTTTAAAGCTTTTGGGACAGTAACTGCAACAGTTGGCATATTTAGGCTCTGCTTCCAGTTCTGCTTGCTTATCTTTGATCTCACTAATTCTGTCTTTCTCTGCAGCCGACTGGACAAGAACTTTTTCTGAAACAGTGGCACTTTCTTGAGGCCTAATCTTTGCCAGTTCTGCTGTTTCTTCTTCTGTAAAAGTTATGACACCAGGACGAGATTTTCTGGAAGTTCTTTCAGAGCTTTCGTCATCATCTTCAACACATGCAACTATTAAGTAAAAAAAAAAACAAAAAAAAACAAAAAATCAAACCAAAACAAAAACCACATGTCTGTTCAGTTTAATCTGTCAGCTGAAATTATGAAAAATAGAAAGTTTTATTATTAAACACATGGCCCCTACATTACGTGCTTGGACTTTAAAAGCGTTCAGAGGTCTGACTACTGATGTCTGTACTTCATTTTAAAAAAAGCTGGATTTATGATTCTTATTTTTACAACAACTAACACAGGTTAAGTAATACAGGACAAAAAATCTTCTACTTTAGTGACATACTAAAGTAGATACTTTAATGCACTGGACAGATCCTGGAAAACTAATTTCTTTAAACAATTTAGGTAACAGAGCAATTTCAGCAGCTCTGAACATCAGACATTATCCATGCTGGAAGGCTATTTTGTACCATTACTGTATTGCATTCATGTAATCCACCAAAACATCTGTATTTCTTACGTTGTAAGGACTGTAAAAGTAAAAATGAAATAATTTACCTCCCCCTCCTGTATCTGTAGCTGCTGCTACAGCTGAGGAGACTGCCTGATGTTTTTTCATATGTTTTTTGCAGTGAACAGTTGTTCGAAAGCTTTCATCACAGAATGGGCACTTGTAAGGCTTCATGCTCATGTGAGTTGCCATGTGCCTGGTAAGGCTGCCATTAGTTGTGAAGGAGGTATTGCAAATGCTACAGCTGAATGCTTTAACTCCTTAAAGTAACAGAAACAAATAAGTAGCATGCTATTTGTTTAAGTTTACTCACACAGGACATTTACAAAACCCAAACATGGGTTAAGCTAATATAGAGCTGGTATACTCTGTTACCTGTATGAGTCTTCTCATGTGACTTAAGAACTCCCGAGGAAACAAAACCACGGCCACAGAGTTGGCATTTATAAGGTTTCTCACCAGTATGTGATCGTACATGTTGCTTTAAATGACTGGATTTCTTAAAACCCTTGTTGCAATATTCACACCTATTAGAAGAAAATTGTTTTCATTAGTTTCATGTAATTATTAGACATAGAAGATCCAGGGAATTCTGTTACAGAAACTAAAAGTGTGACACACCTATATGAACGCCTACTTTGATCTTCATTTTCCTCAAGAAAATGAGGCCGTTGGGTGTGCAACTCAAGTTCTTCCTGAGGTGACTGATCTTGTATCAAGCGAGTGGTCTAAAAATCAAAGCCTCAAGTAAATTTCAAAAACACAACATTTAAATATAGTCACACAAATAGGCAAGAAAAAAAATACAGCATTTACAATCAAGACAAGTAATTAAATTTATGCTTTCATACACTTTGACAGGAAACTAGGAGTACAATATAATACCTCTTTCATAAAGAGAAGGAAAGCATCAAAATGTTCAGCTACTGAACTGGAATGAACAGACAACGTGGTTCACTTACACTTCTCTAAATCTCCACAAAAATGTATCTAAGTCTTCTAGATTTTCTAGTGTTTGAGGGGTTAAATTTAAAACTGGGGCAGCCATTTTAAAAACTCAGTAAGCAGCAAAACACAGTGTGGGTGACAGACTTCACTACTTCCTGAATATTCCTGTAAGTAAAAGCCACAACAGAATAATCCCTGAGAAGAAGAGTATGCTTCATAATCTGAAGCCAAGGGAAATTCCAAAGCCTGTTGGCTGAAATGACTCAAACTCTTCCAGATCCTAAAACCCACATCAGTTCTCTGACAACACGTGCACTTTGCAAACAAGCTTGAAGGGACAGTAACTCATAGAGTTCATCATGGTAAATACAGTACAACAGATTGTCTTCATGCAATCATTGTACTGCTACCATCATAAAAAGTTACATTTAAACTGTATTTTTAGCAATTGAGCCCTTTTACATATTTAACTAAATGAGAACCATGCAAGAACATCATACACTGCAATATGCAAGCTCCATGAATGATCACTAAAGATTGTAATGCTTTTTTTTATTGCCTGATCATATATGTCCATAGAAATTTAATAATTAGGAAAGAATATAATGCAATAACGTATAATTATTTCATACCATTACATCCTCTCCTTAGTTTTAAACTCCCAATCCAACAGTATTTTTTAATTCTAGAGCATCAAAACATAAAATTCCTTTTTAGAAACTGTAGTCAAGTCACTCATCCTCTCCTCACCTTTCTATTTTCCAGTTGTAAAACATAAGCAATCTAGAGAGGAAATCCTGAAACTTTTCTGACTTCTCGTTTTACATAATCACCAATGAGACAGTGCAAGAAAGTCACGACCAAACACGGAACAATGAATCCTGCCTTCGAGTAGTACTTACTACATTAATAGTGTCTGTATTTGGAACCTGAAGAAGGGCTGGTGGATGATAACTCGTTGAAAGAGCCTGAGATTCAAGTGTGCTTGAATCCTGCAGCTGTTGAACAGCTGGAAATTGAGTCTGTTGATTGTAGCTGTCATTCACTGTAAAACCTGCCAGAAATTAAACAGTCATAAACCTGTAAAATACACTGAACCGGACTTTGAATAACACCACACTTTTCTGAAGACTACCTTCAAAAGAGAATAAGTAGCATTACCACATAGTAGTAGTTGTACTCTTCACTGTTGAGCATCAAAACACACGTATGTTTCTGGCATCTATGTAATAGGCATAATAGGGTTACTTACCATTAGCTGGAATTCTATTGGAAAATCTCCTCCACAGAAAAACACTGTTTGAAGTTTCTTCAGGGTGCCACAATTACCTTAGAGCCATTGAAATTTTGAATTTCTTGTATGTAAGCATGCATGTGTCAAACAGGTTGACCCATCTCCCTTTATCCACGTTGGTACCACGCTCCCTTAACTACACTGGAAGCCGATCACAAGGATGCAAAGCTCAGTGGGGAGGATGGCGGGTGAGTGGAGGAGATGACCCAATAGGAGAACTCCAGTTTCTGATAAAGTAACCCCATTTTCTCCTACTTTGGATCTCCTCCACATATTCCCACTCTTTAGATAATAGTAAAGTAGAGCCTCTCAAAGGCAAACTGCAAAGTAAAAAATAAACACATTTTTATTCACATTTTTGGCATAAAACCCTGAAATTTTTATTTGGTTTTGTTCTCCTGAAACAGCAGATCTCAATCATCTCCTTTTCTAAATGAATGACTGAAATGATAGCACCAATGATTCAGAGCCAGGAAAATATAGCTCAGACTGTAGTGTTTTTTAATGCTATTAGGGATGTCCTTTTATCAACCCTTTTAAGTCTTAATACCTCTAGTGTTATAAAATAACCCACAATGTCATGTGGAAAAAGATGAAACTACAGGTATCGGTAATTAAGGTATGGGCAACAATTTTAGTACTTCTGTGCAGTTTGCCTTTAGTGGACAAAAAGGGTGAAGATTATGAAAACAGGGTAGAAACAAATCCACATTAGATGATCACAGCATCAAAGGCTAAAAAGCAATGCTTAAAGAATGTTTTGAGTAACAGTAAAACAAAAACCTGGATATGTTGAGTTTAAGCAGAAATTTTCCCAAAAGACACTTTTCACAGTAGAAGAATATTGTCATCAGTAGAGAAAAAAAACCCTGCTTGCATGCTACTGCTTCCACCATAGAATGAAAACTCACAAATATAACCAAATCTTGAAGGCACTATTTATCAGGTCATAACTAGTCACCAAACCTAATACTGAAACTTGTACACTATTTTCTCTCCTAGAACTACCATAAGAGTACAAGAAAAAAAGATCCTAAAAACTGAACCTTGCACCTCAATTACCCTTTGTGAAGTGACAAAAACGTAGCCTGAAGAAAGCAATGAAAAGTTCTTCAGTGATAAGAGGGCTGCTAATTTCTACTTTTCAAATAAATTTTAGAAGTATCTTTATAGAAAAATGGGGTTCGCACTACACTGAATGAGAATACGAAAAAACAAGACTCAAGAAACTGAAGCAAAATGATGTCACTTCCATGCCCTACATAAAAAAAGGTCCGTAACTATTAAATATAATATCTAAAAACCTGAAACTTCTTTTTTAATGAGTAGGTAAATTTTACTAGCCAAAAAGGAAAAAAGCAGTCACCATACCATGACCTGTTTCATTTCACAATGTTTAAATAAATCACTGGCATCCTGAAAAATTTCTCAGGATCAAGCAACGAAGTGCTCAGGAAGAGAAGTTCTGAATGTAGAAGTATTTGAGGACAAACTGAAGAAAGAAATGCTACCTCTGGAAGTAGTTTTGGAATAAATACAAACCAAAGCTATAACAAGAATATACATGAGGCATCCCCATTTTAATCAATACCTATCATAAGGGTCAATTTCCCCTCAAAATTTAAAAAAGATCTGACAGTTTTGAGCATTCTAAAGGCATTTGAATGCTGTATTATAGCATAGTATTTCTACAGAACAGCACTAAAAAAACCCCATACCACCAAACACCAGAACCCAGACATCCAGTCTGAGAGAGAAATTTCACAACCTTTATTTTCTGCTCGTTTTCATCACTGTATGTTGTTTCCCAGAAGCTTTTGATCAATCTTCAAAGAACAGAGAACATCTTAAGCTCTGTACAGTGAGGGGAGTTTCTTACTACAAAGTCCTCTAAACTTGGAATTGGATCTCGTGTTTTTCAGTATAAGTAATCATTTGTGTAGCTTGGGGTTTTTCTGGCTTTAGGACATCATCCAACCTATTATCTTTTATATTAACAAAACATACTGAAAAACAGAATACTCTGGAAATCATTTCACTAGTAGAAAGATGTGTCTTGCATGTGAGAATGAGAAAACAACAGTATGATAGTTTGTAACATGTACAATATTTAATTTAGAAAAAAATTCAAGTCTTTACTGATAGATCATTCAAACTCTCACGTTATAAACATCAACATGCACGTGTGCATCTCAGCAGGGATCACTGACCAGCAATTACATGTTCTGCAGGTTTGCTTCTTAGGCAACTTTGGGAACCAGCTGAACAGTACTGACTGCAAATACGTGTAAACAGTTACTGAAAGATCAGAATTCTAAGTCCTGAGATTGCAGATCAGCTTCTCAGGAAAGCAAAACAGCATTCTGGTGGCAAGGGTATATTTGTACGGGCTATAGAACTAACAGCATTTGGACTTTTGGTTTTTCAAGATCATTTGCCTATCACCACTATTTGAATTATCATTCAACCATGCTTACAGGGAGACTTTAAAGGAAGTAAAGGTGATTTAATTTATATGAAAACACATTTGGTGACAGATGATATTCAATAACCCAAGACAATTTCAGATAAAAGACACATTTGTTTGTTCTGACATCACTAAAACGTCTTCAAATGAAGATGCCTGAACACAAACTACAAAGAACCTAAGTCCTTTTCCTCAGCCTTCAAATCTAGCTCAAATGAATCACAGCTTATGATACCGTAGCACCCTCAAAGGATCTGCACTTCTTTACAAGTCTGAACATACGAGGAAGAAAATCTATCTGAACAAACAAGAAACTCAATAGAAATATTATGAACAAACCTGAAAGAAGAAACAAAGTTCTGCCAGGTCTGTGCAGACCTAGAGATTAGCCTCATCTGTCTAAAATGCAAAGTTGGGGTTTTTCTCTTAAAAAGGAAAAAGAAAAATCAAAAAACCTATCAAAGATTTTTGTAAAACTCCTATGTCATATTATTAATAAAGACTGAAGTAAAATATTTTAACAAGAATACAGCCTATAAATATGAAGAATAAAAAGGACATAGTGTTTTAAGCTTGAATGTTCTGCCTAGCTGATAGGAAAAAGAAATTAGGAGCATGAAGCACAGATGCAGACATAGGGAGAGGGTCGACCAATTTAACGCATGCATCCGCGCCAATGCTTACCTACCTGAAATTCAAAAAATTTGAAGGGCTCCAGGATCTTCAAGGAAACTTCAAAGAGTTGGGAATCTGTGGATGAGATTCCAAGTAGAATAGGAGACATCTTATACAAATGAGACTTTAAAAAGCCCACACCACACACGTTCTGTTTCTCTGAAACAATTTTACAATGGTATTGATGATCAGTCTAGATTTCTGATGATGAAAGAATTGTTTTTTGAGTTCTAGAAGAGTCTTTCCCCTCCCCAAGAAATCATTCAATATTCATATAATACAGAGGATACATATACAAAGAAACTGATGTTTAAATAAGATGACAAAACAAGAGTTACTTATTGGGTTTTCAAATTCCAAGGAGCCATTAAAAAAAAAAAAAGAAAAACCACCACCACTCTTCAGAGTAATGTAGAACAAAAGGCGGCATTTTTTTTCTGTAGTGTCTTCTCATTCATTTGAAAAACTGTAAAAGTCAACCAATGAAAATAATCATTGTAACAGGATCTGGATTAGTCTTGTTTAATAAAGGTGGAGATTTTAATTTTCTTTTCTTTACACGCAAAGCAGCACAACCTAGAGAATTAAAATTAGCAAATTATACTATTTCTTCACAATGTGATGCAACTTACCACAGTCAATTAAGTTTTTACAAATGATACTATAGAATTAAAAGAGAATGAAACTAAGAACAGAGAAGTCTGTGCAGATAGAATACCAATTACTGGTTACCAGGTACATGAAATTATTTCCTAGAGTTAGAAACAAGGAGATCAAGGGATCAGCCAGTGATGTATGCTTCCAAACCAAAACAAATGAAAACCCCTTGAACATTACCCACTTCAGCAACAGCCCCCCTGCCACAAAACCCAAAACACCACCAAAAAATCCCTAAAATAAAAACAGTAGCTTCATATTATGGAATAAGTCAAGAAATCCAGCTGTGAAAATCAAATAGAGACAGTAATTTCTTCACTATTTGCAGGCTACACATGCCTAGACGTATTTCTCTGTATTTTATAGGAAAAAACATAGTTTCCAAGTGCTTACAATCTCTTAATTTGCTAGTTTCATTGCTCTTTATATAAAATATAAAAAGAAACTGCTGTGGATAGGTGAAAGTATGATTTTTATGTGACTATATTTTGCACTGTCTTTTTACAAAATGAATCCCAGTAGCTACTCACTCAAATCTTAAGAATGTTTCTGATCATCTCAGGTTATGAGCATGTATATTGAGGGGAAAACTTGTGCAAACTGCCTACTGCCACAGCAATTTCAAACATAATCAAAGAAAGAATATGAAATGCTTGACTATAAAACCCATACTGTAATGACTAGACATCAGCTTATAAAGGCAAAAAAAAATTTAAGTATTCATAATATTCCGCCAAGTATAGCTTCAAAATTATTTTCTGCAAGTTCTCTGCATTGCAGTTACTTTGACTACAGATGCTCACTTTAGAAATGTTTTATCATAGCTATGCTGTAATGCCAGATTTATAAAAATTACTTTTTACCTCCTTTATTTATTACTAACCTTGTGATAAGCTCTGTTGATCAAATGGCTGCTGTGCTATAGTCTGTTGTTCAAACTGAGTGATGTTTTCCTGTAAAGCATGCTGGGATGTCACAAATCTATCTGAAATGGGGAAAGGAAGGAGAGGGGAAATGGGGAAAAGAAAAGGGGAAAATATCAAGAAAAAAGATGTAATTAACTGTGTATATCACTTGTTTCAAAACTCCCATATTTTACAGTCATCTGAATTTTCACATTAAAAATAAAATAAACAATTATTAGCTGAACAGGTATTTAAATCTCTGTTTATAGTACCTTTTATTTATATTTCCCTGTTGTACTTGATAGCTCACTGCACCATGAAAAAGAGCAAATAAGCAAAACCAAAATACTTTGTTCCACTATTAGAAACAGAGTAAGTACACGGAATATTCACCTCAAGACACAGGTTTTACTTTCTAAGTAGACTATACAGCAGTGCTTTTTAATAAGAGAACTGACATGGTAAGGTTTTGTGGACATATTATTTTTCTGTATATTTGTTTAGTAGTTTTGCTTGGTACAATTGAAGGGTGCAAATCCTAATCTTTTTATATTTTAACAGTAAACCTAAACACCAATTAATGAAATTGTACTATATAATGAAAGTATATAGTAAGAAGCCTTTACTCCATGTATTTTTCTAGTTCCTGTCAAGAAACAATTATTTGAGAAATTGTAAACTTATCTCGTTATAAAATGTATCATATTTCAAATACTCACCCTCATCTTGCTCTAAAGGCTGATCAGCCAATTCTTGTTCTAGTGCTGTTTCTTCTGTGCCTACTACTGGCTGCTGGTCTAACTCTAAAATAGCCTGCTGATCTGTTGCAACAGTTTCTGACTGCTGTAGATCATCACTTTGAATCTCCACTTGCATTTGTGTAGAAACATGAATGCTCTGCTGATCTACTGTAGAATCATCTATTGAAGAAGACTGCTGATTCTGCTGAAGTTGCTGTGCAAGTTCATATCTACAAAGAAAGGTGAGAAAGTCTTTATGGTTTCAGGTAGACATATTTCCTGTTTATGTGAACAATTTATTTTTACTATACATCACAATTTACTATACCTGCAAAGGTACCTAAGTGTTTGCTACCCATAAATAAAAATCCTTACTCAAATATATACATTTGCTACAGAGCAAAGCTGCCTTTCCAAGTATCTTTAAGGAATGGCTGCTAAACTACATTGAAAGATTCATACAAAAAATGCAAACGTACCTATGAGTCTTCATGTGTTTTTTACAGTTGAGTGATGTTTTGAATGTTTTTTGACAGTAGGGACACATATACGGTCGAAGGTCATTATGGATCCCCATGTGTCGCCTGAGGCTACCCCCAGTAGTGAAGGCTCCGTTGCACACAACACACTTGAAAGCTTTCAATCCAGTGTGTGTTCTGATATGTGCTTTCAGAACTCCAGCTGACACAAAACCTCTTCCACACTGAGAGCACTTAAATGGCTTTTCACCAGTATGCGACCTTTTCAAGAGAAAGCAGAAGTTAAAATAGATTTAAAAGTTTGATTTACAAAGTTATTAAAGGACTCGATTTTAAAATGAGCAAAATAAACCAAAATAAGGTGATAGCTGTATGGATGGAAGAGGCCTTAATTAAGCAAATCCAGAAATTAAACTTTATTAAGTTACAAACAATCTGGCAGGGCCAAAAACAATACTATCTGAGTAGTTTCAACTATTTTCTACAGTCCAATCTTCTTTTCTGATCATACTTTGTCTCTGTTACAATACTTGAGTTTAATTTTTCTGTTCCAGATGGTATAGTAGTTCTTCAGACTAGTACATTATCACTCACATGTATTTTCCTCAATTCAGCTAAAAAACTGTCTACAAAAGGTTGGAGAAAAAGATACAGTTCTCCTTATACATACTACCACTACACTTAACAACGAAACTCCTGGGAAAAGAACTGTGTCCATCCTGAGTATCTCCTGAACAAGGCACAATACAATCTGTCTCTCATAATGCTATATGAAAAAAATATTCAAGTGGGGAAAGCCTCTCACTTAACCTATCAAAGTACATAGCACTCGCTATATCCCTCCTTCCAGAGGTGCTAGAGGAGTTTCCCTTTAGGACTACACTGAAATACAAAACAGATGGAAGAACAGGTTAGGAAATGGAGTGGAATGCAACAAGAATTTTAAGGGTTAAGACTGTAGCATCCCAGGAGAGAGCTAGAAGGAAGGCAATGTGAATGCTAGTTAATGGAAGATAAAAGAAGCAAGATTCAACAAAATCAGGAAAAGTTAGGGATGGCTTATGATTACAGTAGCCTTAAAAGCCTATGATCCCCACATTAGATGCCATAACAAAGTCAATGACAGATATTAAGATAATTGTTTTGGTACCAATACACACTATAAAAATTGGCAGTAGAGTATCCCAACCTTCCCTGGTGTGCCTGGAGGATAATTTGACACACTACTCACAGTCACCACTTTACTGAAAATACCCCAGCTACAAATTTCCCTCCTTGTCAGAGAGGGAAACAAGCTTTGCAAGCAACGATCAGCACTACTCCATGAGGACACACTGTCCACAAAAGTATCAAGCATAGCAATTTAGTTATAGCAATGCCAATTTACAGAGAGGAAACATGTAAAAAGAAAAAAGTTTCTAATTCCTCCACGAAACCTTAAACAAAGCCATGCTTCACTCAGTACTCCGTTGAAAGATCAATCAAAGAAGCACAGCAGCAGGTGATTGGTACCCACATGATATTTTTGCATTTTCAGTATAATGCAAAATTATTTTCATTTAAATCAATCCATCTGGAATGTGCCTGCTGAAGACAGTGAGGATATTAGAAAAGAAAAGATGTGATACTGTAAAGCTTCCCATCCTCCTGTTAAGACAGCATATAAAACCCAAGAACTGTTCCAAGGCAGTCTGAGAACTTAAAAATACAGAACTTGATTTGTAAAGAGAGTATGAGGAACTTACCATGATCTGAGCTAGAGAAGGTAGTACAGAGTTTACATTGCAGAAACAAGCAGATTGCCACCTGCTTGTAGGGAATCTTTCCTTAGATCCCAGTAATCAGCTTTGGTGGGATTTTTTCATACATTCTCTTCTAATTATTTATACTTTGTAAATCAGAGAGCACTGCTTCATACCTTGACTAAATGTTAAATCTCACCGCCTGTAAAACTGCAACATGATCTAACTTTGAAGCTACTCTTCTTTTCAACACAAGATTGGATTAGTTTCCTCCACTTGTTCTCCTACAATCTGAATTTTTCTATGACTCTATGACTTTGTGGTTGTAACAAGCACTGACTACATGGAACTTGAACTGAGCTTCAAGCAACAAAATGATCCCCAACAACATTTACTCAATTACAATGTAAGCTCAAATTTTTTTAGGTTTTCTATACAGAACAAAAGGCAAATTTCCTTCTCAAAAAACGGAAGTTACATACAAAGCAAGCAATCTGGAATATGCGATTACAAAATTACCATCAGAATTCACAAACAATGCTCGTTACTTTCTATACACTGCTCAGGAAAAAAGAATCCAAGTGTAAGTAAATTAAACTGCACATTGAACACAGCCACGTGTACTGTTAGAACTGCACATAGGCATGAGCTAGTCCAAAGCCTCCTCCAACTCTACCAGAAAAAAAAAAAAAAATTATCACTGGTTCACTGCCTAAGAGATAGTAAAAAAAAAAAACGTATTTTCAGTGAATTCTATATAAATTTCATGCTTTCCCATAAACGGGTTATTACATACATTTCCTTCCTTTTTTTGTGTTTATTTTACCTGATGTGTTGTTTAAGATGACAGGATTTTTTATAGGCTCGATGGCAATAATAACACTTGTATGGTCTCTCTGCATTATTCACAAAATTATTGTTAAAATAGTTTTGGAAGACCTGGCTGTTCCTTGGGATTGGCTGGATAAGACCTGCATATATAAACAAACACACAAAAAGGAATATTGGTAAAGTTGCAGTAGTCTGAAGAGCTAGTATTTGAAAAGAAAACATGACTAAACTTGTAGTATCCAAAAATATAAAGAAAATGTTTTTAGCACTTATTTAGAATTATGCATACATCTATTTAGCATTATAGATATACTGTACATGCTATTTTGGTGGTAAGTTCTTTTATCCACAGGTCCACCTCATTACAGTAGCATCCTTGTCCAAAATAGTCATTAACTTTAGAAAAAGTCGGCAGTAATGAATTCATTGCTGATCCAATAATATTTTCTTCTTCCAATCTTGAACTTAGCAAATGATATTTAATCAATGTGTATCAGGTATACAACTTGACAAATATTTAATATGCCTTTTGTGAGAAGTATTGAAACAGGTACAGAAAACCTTGCAGACTTTTTTATGATAGGCTTTTAGAAAAATTAAGACTATTTTAGAAAGCAAAACATTTATCAACAGACGTGCCACTCAGAGATTAACACTACTACTGAGTAACATTATTAGGTTCTTGACACCTCTAACAAAACTAAGATTATTTTTCTGTGGGGGAAGGAGTAAAAATGTGGAAATATTGTCAAGGAGTTGAAAAAACAGGACACCTTCCTGATAAACAGTAGAAATTATTTTTACATTGAACATTCTAATATCAGCAGAGTTCATGTGTTATCAGCATCCATAGGAAACAACTTCTATAGTACGTCTTGTTAATATTAATCTTTTTCCAACAATCAGACTTCAACTGCACAGATCTTTATTGTATTGAAGTGAAGCTTTTCTCTAAAACCAAGAAATGGGATTATACTTTTTTCTGGGGTTCAGTCAAGAAAGACATACTGCGTGATCTGTCTGAAGCTGTCAGCTAAGTTTTGCTTGTACACCAAAATTTAAGTTTCTTCTGTGTGATACCAGAATAACCTCTACTCTAGCTTTCAGTAACTCCTGGATGCAGTGAAAGCAAAAGGATTTTTAAAGAGCGGTAAAAATTTTATTAATATAAGCTGAAGGTACTACCAATCTAACATTCCACCACAGAGATGACTGCACAGCAGGCAAGTCAGGGGTTAGCCAACTGTTCAATCAAACAACAAAGAGTAAACACCTCACCCACTATATTGACCTCTCCTGGACAACAACCTATTGTTTTGATTGGGCTGTACAACTTCTTCCAGAAAGTCATTTTACATAATCTTGTGACAATATTTAAACAACAGAATTAAAATAACTGGATGAATTCTCCAAAGCAGGTTCCAGAATTAAGCTGACTTTTTGAAATATGACCACTAATGACTACCACTGATTCAGCTGAGGTCACAATTATAACAAATACTTTAAAATCATGTAACACACTGACTCATTAATGTCTGTAATCTGAATAAACATGATCCTCTTAAGAGAATCTAGGTCATGAACCGTCTGTCATCTATTCTATACCAATAGTCTAATAATACTTAAAATAAACTCCTTAATATAAAAATGCATATACTGTTTTACTGGTAAGGATTATACAATTTCACTGTAAATAAAAAATCCTATTCTTACTAATTCTAGTGCAAGCAAACTATAAAATACAGCACTTTGCTGAAGTTTGTTTTTGATGATTTATTTCAAAGTGCATCTTTGAAGATGACTGAGCTCTGAATGCTTTTGCTTGATTAAAATGTGACCTTTATATTCCACTGAAATCCAAATTTCAGGCGAGGATGGATTTACTCCATCTTTACCTAAATCAGTTATGAGTATGGGCTCTTGCAAAGGAATGTCTGGTACTGGACCACTTGACTTCCCCACTCGAACTTTTGCGGGTTTCCGTTGATGTCGCAGCTTTCTTAGTTCCGTGTGTTTAAAATGTGAAGTGATGTGAGTTTTCCGATGGCCTGATGTTCTAAACTTCTTGTCACAGTGAGGACAAGCAAAAGGCCTAACACCTGCAAAAGATTTAAAAATTATTAGTTTAAAATTTTATTTCCATCAGCCTAGAAATGTAGCTTTAGGATACTGATTCTCTTGCCTGTTTTTTGGTTTTTTTTGCTTTTTCTCATGGCGTTTATTGTTACACGGGTTTTCAAGACAGATCCATAAAACCAATCAAAGTAACAAATAATCTGCTGAACTGCTAATGGATTGAAATGCATCACTTGAAGCAAGTTTGTTATCAAGAATCTGGATCATGAGAAAGTGACAGTAATTTTCAAGTCTTTCACAAGCTCTCCTAAGAATTGCACATGGCAGGTAAAGTCCTTCCAAAACAAACTTTTAAAAAACTGTGAGAAAAAGGAATCAGCAAACACACAGACAAGTATGTTATATAATAGCATAAAAGAGAGGGAACAGTGATGTGGCAAAATAAAAAAAATTCTAGATCCATCTCTGAAAACATCAACTCTGTTTGATGGCAGTCAAAAAAGCATGCCAACAGAAGTATCAAAGAAAGGCTTTCGTAATGCAAAATCCAGCAGAAATAGCTCCTTGGGAGAGACCTCCTAGAGAACTTGGTGAGTTAGAGACAGGCAACACTGAACAACTTTCTAGTTTTGTTCAAGGAGGTATCTTGGACTTAAAAGGCTAGGAAACGTGACTGGGTATTATGAAGAAAGCTTTTATCAAGTCCAAATCACAAGCAGAAAAAATGTAGAAGAATGAACCACTCTTCACAATGCAGTAACTAAAACATTATATGAAACTACAGAGCAGTTCCATAAACACTGGACTACCTCTTTCCCAACCCACCTAGTGCTCCTGCCACTCTGAATTAATCTGAATTCTTGTATAAAGTAAGCTTGACTTTAAACTAAAAGAAAAAAATACTGGTTTATAAGTTTACAAAAAAATAACAGTGAAAGACTTTCTGCAGATGAATGCAACATTGATATTTCACAGATGAAATACATCAAACTATAAAACATATTGGATCCCAAATGCACCTAAGCCAATGAATGATACTTTTGCAGAAGGTAATCACATAAACAGGAACGAAAGGAAAGAGCAGCACATTTATCTTGCTTTATTTACCTGTATGAACAAAGAAAGAAATTGGAAAACAACCAGGTAGCCTAGCAAAAGCAGAAAATTAATTTTTCTCTATGGAAAGAATAGCTCAACCACAGAAAATGAGGTTTTGAAGACCTCATATTTTATGTAAACAAGGACCATATCATCAGAGGAGTTTTAGGATATGCAGTGTAAGTTGGTGAAAACATGAAGCAACACTGTAATGAAGGATATAACATAGAAGTAACCAGTCCTGAGTGTTACAGTGAAATTATCAAAAAGTGTCGGGGAGGGAGAGAAGATGCAGAGTAAATACTCAAGATGACTGAGGATAAGTAAAATCAGAACTCAAATTGTATTGTATTTTCTTTAGAAAGCACAATTAAATACACTCAGAATAGTGATATTAAAAAGGAACAGCTGACTCATCAGAAAACTAAATGTCCATGGCTTTTGTAAGACCCCAAAGTTTCAAAGCTAGAAAGTTATGATAAAAAATTACACTCATCATGTACAACACTAAAATGATACATTCTCTGCTAGATATTAACAATGACATGACAGACATGTCTACAGCTTTCACATTTCACAACTGTTTCTCATTCAAGGTCTCACCCACATCATAGAACACACAAAGCGATTTCAAGGCCTTACCTGTATGCAGGCGAATGTGAACTTTTAAACTCCCTGAGGTGGAAAAGCTTTTCATACAAAATTGGCACTTGAAAGCTTTAATGCCAGTGTGTGTTTTTATGTGTGCTGTTAGAGTGCTCTTCACGGCAAAGGCGCGGAAGCACTGGGGACACTTGAACGGCTTCTCATGGGTGTGAATGCGGATGTGGCGCACTAAATCGCTTGGTTTTTTAAATTCTTTAGAGCAATATGGACAAACATGCCACCTTATTCCATTTTCTTCACGTATAGAACCTAAAACAAGAAATACCAAAATGAATGCTCTTTAAACCTTTTAACAATTCTTGAAAAATCCCACTGCACTGACGTTATTGTACAAAGCAATCAGACCACAAAAACACTTTCTGAAATAGATGCCATCACAACACACTTCAGAAGAAGATTAACTTCTCTATCAGATATATTCTATTTCATGAAAATGGTGATGGGCTGGAATGACAAAAACAAACCCCAAGAGAATCCTGTTGAAATTCAAACAACGCTATTTCTATGCCACTTAGAAATGTAGAATGCAGCTGTAATGCAATATAATACACCACTTAACTTACAAATAACGTATCTAACACAAAATTATCCAACAATGACCGTAATCCTCAACCACAACCACACCAAATTATTTTACATACTAAACACTTATCTAACTGGAGGAGAGACTTTGCTTGACCCTCCCTTTTGCAAGTTCAGACCTAAATTACATTTTGTAAACTTGTAAACGAAGAAAAACTGCACAAGTCCTTCTGATATTTTTACAATTTAAGGCTACTTTTTTTACAAAATTTGTTTTATGGTCCAAGAACCCTAAGGTTTTTCCTAAGGCAACAGGATGGGTTATTTTAACAAAAAATGAAAGGAACCCCTTCTAAATACTATCAGAGTTTTTTATTCATATATGTTGTTCAATATCAGATTGTTTGCTCATTTAAATCACTCCACATAGTGGTTTTTTTCCTGTCAACACATTGAGGTCATTTTACTTTATCAAAAACCAAAAGTGGTTGTGTTTGTCTACACAGCAGTGACCTTTTATTTTACTTGTAGTCACAGCTAGAGAGTTGTTACTGTTAAACACAAGTAAGAAAATAATTATTACCAGAGGAAAAAGTTAGTTTTTATCACAGCTATACTGAAGAAGACAAGTTTTTACTTCGGATCAATTTCTCCATCCCTTGCAAAAGTAAAAGCAACATCAGTGGACCTATGAACTACAGAGAGAGATCAAAGGCTGCATTATAGCACTGTATATACCAGGCTGGCCACTAAAGTATGAAGGCTTTGCTTGGAACAAACAACTTCTAGCAGCCATAAAATCTCAAGCAACCCTGAAACTGAAGTTGCATTTAAGCACACAGAGACAAAATGCAGGCTTGCATATACACAACATAGTACAGAGGCAGAATAACAACATGGATTTATTGTGACAATGTCATATCAGTACTGTGATTCCAGAGACGAGTGACATGAAGTATTATCCATAATGCCAGCCTTCATCCTTCCCCTACATGGGATCAGTGAAAATCTGCAGTCCTGCCCTTATGCCTCTGTGAGGCCTCACTTCCAAAGGGGAAGAACAGTCATTGCAAGAACTCTCTACTCTGGGATACACAATGAAAACCCAGTCCTTGTCAGAGAAGGATGATGGGAGGGGAAAATAGATTCACATACTTTTTTTGTCCTTTTCCTGTAACTGATCCACTGATCTAATCCAAAAGTTTAATTTCACTTCATGCCATCCTGACACAATTTTTTATGAAAATATATTTTATAATGAAAATTATAAATATTATTGATCATACCTTACACTGTGTTTTAGGTAAGAGCGAATACTGTTGATAACTAATCCACAATACATTTTGGGAAATTCCTTTACAAAGCCATAAACACACCCATAATTACTACACTCTTTACTGCACAAGAAGTAGAAAGCAGTGGCAACATTACCAGGCAAAAAAGGTGATTTTTTCTTAATGAACTTTTTTTCTTTTTTATCTAGTTTATCTGTACTCTCCTGCTCCTTATCTTGTTCGGCACTATTAGAATCAGCCTGATGATTTGAGAGGCTTGGGACATCTGGGTTCTGATCCTGGGCCCCAGCAGCCTTAGCCTGGCTGCAGTCAGTAGAATGTGCAGGGACAGGAATTGATGACAACCCGCTGTTCTCTAATGCTTGCTAAAAAAGGAACAAAAAAATTTCTAGATTAAGAAAGAAAAATTCCACAGTTACCCCAACTTTTCTCAAACAAGCACTTAGAAGATACAATGCAAACATAATTAAAATAATTAAATGTCTCATTCTCACAGAATTTCAGCTATATTTCAAACATGCAAACACATTATTACACAGCATTGATTTCTGTCTGTGAAATTTTAGGTAGGATTTTCTGCACTTACACATTTGCTAACAGCTGCCTTTCAGGAAGCAATTTTTTTTTTTTAATAGCTATCAGGATAATTGTTATTTATTTTGTTGTTACTTTTTGCAATTCCTCCTCACATTGCAGACATTAGAGAACTCAGCACATGTAACAGGGTGAACCTGCACATAGCTGCATATTTGGGTCTTCCAAAACCAAATTTAAACGGCACTTAAAAGTCTAGAGATGAAAAGTTGCCTTACAGGTTCACAGGCTATCACTAACACTAAAGAGTATTATTCTCTGCCCTGTTCCATCCTGTTTGTGCCTTTATGTGGTGCAGGCTGCAGAACAAGCACAGACAGTAATTCACCATCCTAAATTCCTTCCATTACACTGCGTCTCCTACTGCCATTATCAAAGACAAAATATAGTATAAGTTTTTTAGGAAAAACACTGACTGACCTCTGAAAAAAATTTCTTGCACAAACAGGAAGCAGTCAGAAAGCCCTTACTAATTCAAACAGGGTAAAGGCCACAAATACATTCTCATCTTTTAACCAGATAAAAATATTTTTTCCCTCTTGAATGATATTGTGTTTTAAACACTGCATAACCTAAGGACACACCACAAGCTGCTTCTAGGCAGCTGGGAAAAAAAAAAGCTAAAGGTATCAATGAAAATATCCATGTACAGGGGTGTACACTTAAAGCCATATAATCAATATTTATAGCCTGTCTTTTGTATTATTACACAAAAGATACACTGGTGCCTTCCATACCCATTCAATAAATCTTTACAATTCTTTCTTGACTGATAAATTGTTTAGAAATCCGTAAGAAATGCCATAATTGAAAATATTGAGAACAAATTTCATTCAAATACAAGAAAGAATGAGAAGGAACCACTAAAATGTAAAGCTGTTCTCACACAGAGCTCTTACCTGCAAAATATCTCTACTGATCCCCACTGCAATGTTGAGCTGTTGACCAGGTTGTTGAGGCTGATTATTTTCTATGGGACCTGGTTCTGATAAGTCAAGGAGCTGCTGAATGACATCAGTGACAGTCTGCTGACCCTGATGAGCAGCAGCTGGAGACACCTGGTTTTCTGTCTGTTGAAGAAGTGGAGACCGAAAATGTGTGGCCTGAAATATACAGCAGGACATTTGTCAGGGAAGATCAAAAGTATGTATTATGAACTCACCTGTCCCGCTCCATTACCTGAAATATCTGGTAACTGTCCATTATGAAGATGGATACTTGTATAAGACATAATGATTATACAGAACCTCATTCAAAGTTTGCTCACTCCATTATAGAATTGCTTTTGTATATCCCTTTTTTTTCAGTTCTTCCCAAGCTTGAAATTGTAAGCTTACAGCTTGAATTAAATTTATTGTTAACTACTGAACCTTCAACCAATTTAGAAAACACAGGGATAAACTACAAAATTCCACATGTAAAGGCCACATGAAAAGTAATTTCCAAAAGAAATAAAATGACATGGCTATCTTTTTACAGTTCACATTTATTTCAAGCAGGTCCTTTGGAAAAAACAACCTTCCATTAGTTAAGATTCTTTTTTAAAGAAATTATTTGTGTTGCTGTATCAAAACCCCTTTAATTTGGAACCTTTGAAACCACTTAGCTCTAGAGGAAATTCTTCATTTTCTAAAAATTGAAATAAATATCAGGCTCCATCAAAATACTAAAAAACTTGAAGTGTAAAAGTCTAATTTCTCAATCTTTAATTTGAAATTGCATTTTAGACTACCTTAGTAACAAATATGAAGGAAAAAGTGATAAAGAGCCTTAGTATTTATTTTTAAAATCAGAAATAAAGACTCCTGTTTGCCTACATTTAGAAACTTCTCTGCTTATAATAAATAGACTGCATAAGTATACCATTACTGAAACAACTGCTTTCAATAATTTGTTTTACTGCAGAAAAAAGAAATATATATTTATACAATGGCTAGCCACATAGCTGGGTATCCTGGAACACACTGAGTATTTGCTTCTAATATGCACTTCTGTTCCCTAAAATAACCCCTTCCCGGTGCATGTGCAACCACACACAGATATAAAAGGCTATTTTTTTCAGATCATTTTTAGCAAAGAATAATCTTAGGCTTCACATGTGTACTATTTCTTTCTAATCCGAAAATTTCCCTGAGATTTTCTTTATACTTACGCTTTACACTAGACAGTTGGCAGTCACTGTAGTACAGAAAGGATTGTTACAAAGAATTATATCAAGAAACATTAGCTTTACTCAGATTATGTCCTGTAAATTTGATGAAGTCTTCTTAATGTCTTCTCATGAGATGGTATAAAACAAATCCTTATCTTGTTTCTCTTGCATGCATGTGAGAATATCACTTGTTACTTCGCTGATTTAACCATTAGTTCCTTTTTCACCTCACCAGTGAGACACAAAAAGGCTCCATCTCTTCACATTCCAATTTAGCAAAAGTGCTATGAACATTTCAATATGGGTAACACACTATATGCCATTCTCATTGCAATAAACAGGAACTGAAGCTAAACAGTTTGCTGAAGAGTGTAACAGCTCTTTATAGAGATAATTTCTTTTCTGGAAACAGAATGTAGGGAAGCTTTTATGGGAAGCAGGATGCCTACACTAGAAGTGTATAAAATTCTCCCACGCTTAAGCAAGACAAAAAGTAATTGTTAATGAAGGAACTTCTCTACATCATCTTTGATATGAAAATTACAGCATGACTTGCATTTTGCCAGTGTGTTCTGTGTATTATACAGCAGTTTATATACAGTCTCAAGGTTACCTTTTTTAACAATAATGTACACACTTGCACGTATATGAAGTGTGTTACCATTACATTAAAGATATGTTGTTAATTATAAAAAGTTTCAGAGGTCTCTTTCTAGGTCTCATTTGAATATCCGATTTTAAAGCTAACATGGAGAATGAAGTGTTTTATCACTGCTTCATAATTCCACTATTGTTCAGTTGGAATAGTGGACCTTGTGATGATCCTTCGTTTGTTTGATCTGCTGTATAACACAGACAGTGACTGCTCTGAGTGAATTACTCCTTCAAGTCACAGCAGCTGTAAAAAATTAAGAGTAGTTCTTTAAATCAAGTAGTTTATTGTGGTTAACTTTTTCTGTTGCCATCCAACTTCAATACGTGGCTCCAAGAGTTAATTATCTGCACTAAAATTCCATCCTTTATTTCGAAATGTCTATTTGCCTAGCTTCGGCCCTCAAAATTGTTTTTCCTCTTCTCTGTTAAGATGACAGACTTTTCCCTCTTCTTCAAAACAGAAGATGAAATCACTCCTAAGTATTTCATCTGATGGTCAAGGCAGCTAATGCACCTTGAATATCTCCACTAATAAACACACCGTAGCATATTTTGTGGATTCTGATAGCTCTGATTCCTCCTGTATCATTGAATACAGTTCATGCATAGTGAACAGTATAATCAGACAAATGAAAAAAACCTAAAAAATTACCAGAATGAAATACAGACCATATATGACCCTGGATCTGGACAGACTTGATCAATAGCTCAACAGTATGAGGTTTGACAAGTCCAAGTGCCAGGTCCTGCACTTGGCTGCACAACAACCCCACGCAGCGCTACAGGCTGGGGGCAGAGTGGCTGGAAAGCTGCCTGGCAGATTCAGGCAGTTCTGGGAGGAGAAGGCAATGGGATCCATTGCTCCCAACTCACACCTCTCACTAGGAAAAACCGGGCATTCTTCATCACAGTATCACATAATATTCTGAGCTGGAGGGGATTCACAAGGACCAGCGAGACCAACTCCTGGCCCTGCACAGGACCATCCACAAAAGTCACACCATGTGTCTGAGACCATTGTACAAATGCTTCTTGAACTCTGTCAGTTTTGGTGCTGTGATTGCTTCCCTGGGGAGCCTGTTCCAGTGCCCAACCACCCTCTGGGTGAAGAACCTTTTCCTGATATTCAACACAAACCTACCCTGACAAAACTTCAGGCCAGTCCCTTGGGTTCTGTCCCTGGTCACCACAGAGAAGAGCTCAGTGTCTGTACCTTTTCCTCCCCTTGTGAGGAAGTTGTATTAGATTGCAATGAGGTCTAAGTCTTCTCCAGGCTGAACAGACCAAGTCCCTGTACCTATTTGTGAGGTGACAATCCTCATCCCATAATGGGCCAATGTTATTTTTACTCTGTCATTAATGATTAGAAAAAACTCTTTTTATTGTCCCCCACAGTTCTGGCAAGCTCCAACTCCAGCGGAGCTTTGGCCACATGAATTTTCTCCTACAGCAACAAGCAGTATCTCTGTATTCCTCACATGTAACCTGCCCTTGCTTCAACAGGGCATACACCATCCTTTTCTGCCTTATTTCCAATAAGAGATCTCTGCTCAGTCAAGCTGGCCTTTTGCCTTGCCTGTTTGACTTGTTACATTGGGGAATTGCCTGTTCCTGTGCCCTCAGAAGGTGACATTTAAGAAGTGACTACACTGATATTCCCCAGCACCTGCAAAAACATTCTTCCAGGGGTCCTTATTTACTAGTTCCCTGAGCAGCCTGAAGTCTGCTCTCCTCATGTCCAGAGCTGAGGTTTTGCTGGCACTTGTTCCTCCTGTCAAGAGAGATTTTAAACTCAATCGCTTCATGGCCAAGATGGCTGCCAATCTCCACTCTGCCCATGAGATCCTCTCGGCTGACAAGCTGCAGATCAAGGAGGGCATCTTTATGAGTCTGCTCCCTTAGGACCTGTTCCATAAAGTTGTCATCCAGGCTTTTTAGGAATCTTCTGGCCCAGGTTGTACCAGCTGTGTGATGCTCCGAGTTAATTTCTGGCAAGTTGAAGCCCCCCATAAGGACAGGGGCAGTTGACTCAGAGGTGTCCCTTAGTTCCTCAAGAATAATTCGTTGATGTCATTGTCCTGGCTGGAAGGTATACAGCAGACTCCCACAATGATATCTGCATGATTTGTTTCCCCCTTATCCAGGCACTCACCTGTTCCATTGCCAACTGTGAGTTCCAAACATTCTAACCCTTCTGTTACACACATTCAGTGCCACCCCTCTACCTGTTCTGCCCTGCCTACAGTGGACGGGCTGTTTATGGTGACTTTAAAGCAATTCTTCCACATTTCCCAGTTCTTGGTTCTGTGGATTTGAGTACATGAGAAAATAATCAGTAGCTGAAGTCGGGAAGGGGAGACTGTAGGTCAGATGTCTGTCCCTAAGATACCATGCTGCAACCTATAGCTGACAAACAAGATGCTGTACAGCTGAGATGAACCATGCTGGCATTCTCAGGGGGACTGGCACATACAGGCCTTCCTGCACATCTCAGTTGTTTGCTACAAATTCCAGAAAGTCAGCCCTGCATCATCCTTCCCCAGCTCCACGGCTCCTCCTGAGCCCCATGGTTCCTCTGCTGCCTAAATTACAACCAATTCAACCTGTATGAACACAGCTCCTTCCCTCTCCAACCAAACCATGGTAATCCCTGCAAAGTAAAGGCAGACGGGGTAGGGCAATCCACTGTTTTAAACAATCCTTACTCTCTGGTCTTTTTATACAGAAGAGTATTTACCTCCATTTTGAAGAGCTGTTGAACAGACTTACATGCAAAATTATTAGTGTGTAAACAAATGAGGCAATATAATCCATTCAAGACCTGTTCCACCTCTAAATAACCAACTGCATTCACCAAGGAGCCTCCCTTCACATATCAGCTGATCCAACTTATCACAAAGTATCTCAGCATATCCTTTTTCACCAGTTAAATGAAAATCTACAAAACTATGTCAAGTTTCTCCCACTTAAGAGTCTTGACACAAAAATATGACAAAAAAACTTCACACTTACATTCTTCCATTTGTTATCAACAGGTTGCAAAAGATTAGCAGGGGATGTTAAAGGCTGGGTGACAGAGTCCTACAAAGAAAATATTTTAAACCTTTGTCAAAAAAAAAGAGAAACATGGCTGATACAATGCAGAAAAGTAGCACAGAAAAATCAGACTATGTGAGAGAAACAAAAGTACACAAAATCACCTTAAGCTGTAAGTACTAATGCAGCAAATGACAGCAAAATGACAGCCTTACAGTCACTATAATTTGAAAGATATACTAATGTATCACACGAGAGTGCATTCTTTGGTAGCACAGTACTTCAGGAAACTTGAGCTTTTGGAATGGGTACTTAATAAGGACATAATTATTGCTTATCCCCAGGTACGTAACAAGGGATGACAGAGACTGACTGCAAACTTCAGAATAGGACTACTGTACTGGAGATTTGTTGTTAAAGCAGCTCTGCAAGTTTTAAGCAGAATGAAGCAAAGTTCTAATCTAAGAATTATAGTGCTAATCTAATAATGTACTAAGTTTCTAAAGCAATAAAAAAATAGGAATAATTAAATACATGCAGGTTCAGATATAAAATTACTAATAAAAAGCATAATCCTCTCTAATATGCAATTGACATGTCCTTTTTTATCTCTGCTCCTCCTTGCTAAACTTCTTGGCATCTATTTTTAGAAAGAATCTTTTTCTCCCTTCTCTCTCTTTACTTATACTATTGTATGGCATTTTTTGCTATTCCCCTCTTGCATGCAAGCAGCAAAGTATTCATGTAAGCAGAGATAATACCACACCGCTGTAATATTAATATGCTAAGCAAAACCAAAATATTTAAACAAACCAAAAAAATAAAAACAGAGTTGGCCTGGGAAAACAAACATGAGGTAGTATGAAGGAATTCTCTTCCATCCTGCTTTCAAGATTAGGCTTGAGAATGTAGAAATGTAAAAAAAGACTTAGAGAATATATGTACTTGCAAACAAATAAGACACATTAGTCTTCCTTTTTATGAATTAACATGGAGAAACAAACAGCATCTGCCCTATAAAACAACTTAGGAAAATCTAAAAAAAAGCTTTTCCAAACAACACTGCTAGACAGTTTTTTTTTAACAAGACACAGCTGCAAAACGAAGTTCAGACTTCAAATTTTAACCCTCCTCTTTCCAAGTCTGGTATTACTCATCACCCGTTGAACGTTAAAGCATGAGTTGGAGATTAGGCAAAACAAAGTGGAATAAAGGTAGAAAAGGTAGCTCTAATCAAAGAAAAAAAGAAGAGTCCTATAATAAGCTAAATATGCACTGGCTCAAAAAATACAGTAGTCTTATGAAACCAGAGACATTTTCTGAATTTTAGCTCTTTTTTGTATCTTGGTAAAAAAGAAAAACATTCACTGCTTCCAATAAAGCAATGCTTTTTCCTTTATAATCTGCCAAATAAGAAGCTAACATTTAAAGTTATCAGACACACAGAGAAGAATTCACTATGTGTTTATATGGACTAGAATTATATAAACAATTTCTGAAAATTAGTTGAAATCAATATATTGTTTCAATAGTTCTAAAATTTCCCCATCATTTTTATTTTATCAGAGGAGGCTAACTTAATCTGTAAGAAAAAGAGTAATACTTTACTTAGTTGCAGAATTAAACTGCTGTATTTTCAACCAAGTCCTTGAATTGTAAATACTTTTTTTACATATAGTCGGCCAATTTACATTTTCTCAGTATTTCATCCTGCAAATTAACACCAGAAATCAGGCAAAACTTGAAAAAGACCAAAGACAGCTATAGGTTTAGAAGTTCTAACCTATCTGAACAATTACTGGAATTAAGATACAGACTTAATTAAACTCTCAAAGGTATTTTCACAATATACCAAGCAAAGCTTACCGCTGTAACATGAGATACATCTGCTGCAGCACTTGCAGAATTCTGTGGACCACCCATGTGCATCTTGCTGATATGTGTATTTAAACTACCCAAGCTTTTGAAGACACAGCTACATTCTGTACAGTTGTACGTAGGGCCATTCTTCACCTTAAAAAAAAAATTAGGTAAATTTTCCCTACATCTAGCAAATATTGCATTTTCATTATTTTTCTATATAACAAGTATACTATGGGATTATGAGAGCTAAAATGGTTTATTTTTTCAAGTCACCAATATGCATTTATGGAATCAGGCTGGTACCTCTTGGATATAAATGAACTATAATCTATGTGCATGACTATATTTGCTCACTACCACTTCTCAACATTGTGAAGCACCAGACAGCACAACAAATATCCTCCAGCAAACAAGGCCTCAGACTTTTCCCTCTTTATAATCTCCTACCACTCCACACTTAAAAGCAAGACTGAAATGCAACTTTATCAATTGAGATGTTCCTGAAGATGAAACATCACACATATTACAAATGGAAGTTTGAAAGTATGAGATAAAAAAATTGCAGACAAAACCAACACCGTGAAGGGCAGAGAAGTTTAATGACTAGTTTGAACTGAATTTGAACACACAGAATGAGAAAGCGATCAGCAGCCACTTGTTTGAGACTTTCAGACCGAAGGGTTAAGGTAATTAAAGCAGCTAAATTCGCAGATTCCAACCATCCTCACCTTCCCTCCTCAGTCCATCACACAGCAATAACAACCAGTGTAGTACTTGCAATGTGCAGGGCACAACAAGGTATTCAAAAGAAAACACTCTGCAGTACTTGAAACATAGTATTGGTATTTTGTGACACTAAACCGCGAACAGGACTTTCAAAAAGAGGTATTAAGTAATAAACTATGCTACAACTAAACAGTGCTTTACGAAGTGAGAATCAATCTGTAATCCATTATCAGCTGCAATGTTATTTTAAAACTGTCTCAGGATAAAACAAAAAATTCATAGAGTTCCATGCAGGATTGAAGAAAACACAGCAACAGCAAGAAAGAAAAACAATCAATAAATCAGCCAAAGCAGTAACTCAAATGTAGTTTTGCAGGACTGCAAAACACAGCATAGGATGTGATCAAGAGGTAGCATTTATCAAAAGTACCTTATCTCACAACTTGTTTCTTTTCTTACAGAAAAACAGAGTAACAGAGATAAAAGTGAGAAGCATTTTTTACTTCATCTCTAACTAATACTGAAAAATGTCTATTTAAATTATTAAATCAAAGTTGATGCATTTTTTTATGTAGCAAAAGCTATCACATATAGAGAGCTGTTAACCTTGAGGACAACTAGTCATGCCAAGTCAGAGAATCACAAAAACAATAAGGTTGGAAAACACCTCTGATGTCCTGAAGTCCAAACCATGACCAAACACCACCGTGTCAATTAGACCATGGCACTGAGTGCCAAGTCCAGTCCTTCCTTAAATACCTCCAGGGACAGTGACTCCACCACCTCCCTGGGCAGCCCACTGCAATGTCTGATCACCCTTTTGTGAAGGAATTCCTCTTGATGTCCAACCTAAATCTGCCCTGGGGCAGCTTAAGACTGTGTCCTCTTGTCCTGTCGCTGGTTGCTTGGGAGAAGAGGCCGACCCCCACCTAGTCACAGCCTCCCTCCAGGGAGCTGTGGAGAGTGATGAAGTCCTCCTGAGCCTCCTCTTCTCCAGGCTAAACACCCCCAGCTCCTTCAGCTGCTCCTCACAGAACTTGTGCTCCAGACTCTTCACCAGCTTCACTGACCTTCTCTGGACCTCAGCATCCTTCCTGAATTGAGCGGTCCAAACCGGACACAGTACTCAAGTTATATGATTTAATGTAATTAAGTGTATTACAAACTATTAAGACATATCCATATACTATAGCATATCCTAAAAGTAAGAAACTAACATGCTAAAACGATCCTTAGTACTATCTGCCATTGTAACATAAAAATGGAAACAAGAATGCAAATCTCAGAGTTAGGGGAAGAGTGAGAACAAAGACGATATTCTGCACACAGGAAAAGAAAGAAGCAAAAAGCGCTACCTCGATCACTTCATACCTTCCAAAACAAAACTAGGTCTCTTTCTATGGGTAATTTTACCCACAAATCACTAAAGTCTGCAAGGAAATTACTGAACAAAGTTGCTTAGCTCATGTTGCTCAGAAGATTGTATTACTTTATCACAGCAGTGCCTTTAGAATCTTAAAAACTGTCAAAAAGAGGAAAAAAAGCAGACATAAAGAGGTCTGAAACAATTTTTTTAAATCTTATTCTGGAGTTTTCTTCTACCTGTAACCAAAAAAACCTCTGAAGAAGGCTGCAAGTACTGCATGTACTTAAAAGACAAATGGCAAGTATGTTCTACAATGGAATTACTGAGTTGCTGCTTGGCCTTGAAATTTGTCACCATTTTCTGCTTTGCTGCTTTTTGCTTACTTTCATCTGGTTCTAGCCCTCGTTAGGACTGACATAGGTATATTTTTGTACACCTAACCCCACTATTTATCAATCTACCCATGTACTGAAAAGACACTGGCAAATTACGGTTTTGCTACTTCTCCTCAAGTATACATTTATTTACACCAAGCGAAGGAAAGCTCACAGGTAAAAGCAGCAAACCAGAATTTACACGACAGCGGTAAATCCGTACTGGTTGGAGCACACAGGAATAGCAGAACTGAGTTAAGACGCCTGTTAGCACCAAGGAGTTGATGAATAATTGCATTTACCTCAGAGTGAACTCGCTGTATGTGTGACTGCAGGTTGCCCTTCTGGGAAAAGGCGGCGGGACAAAAGGCACAGGCATGGGGCTTCTCCCCGGTGTGCTTGATCATGTGGGTCTGCAGAGCCCCCTTCTGGTTAAAGGCCTTCCCACACTGGCTGCACTTGAAAGGTCTCTCACCTGCAAGAAAACAACGAAGAGGAGGAAGGGTAAGGAGCTTACTTAAGTAAATGTAAGCAGTTTCCTGTATCTAAAAGAAAAAGTGTATCCGTTAAAATAAAATACACACATTATTATATTTGTTATTAGGAGGTCTTGATGATAAAATTGTTTACCTCGACCACCAACCTCAGCACCGACTCTGAGGAAAACGTAGCCTTGCGAAATAGTTTTGTGACCTAGCTGATGATTATTGGTTGAAATGGGTAAAAGAAAGGAAATCTACATGAAGAAATTATTTAAAAAAGCTTCCCTCAACTTGTGGTTTGGAAGATCTGAGAAGCTGCTATGCAAAATCATTGGAGGAAGAAAAAAAAGGAAAAAGAAAAGAAGAAACCCATGTATGTTTTACACCAAATCCTATCAAATGCCTCTACCTTCACAGAAACAAACTGGCCAGAGGGTAAATGGACAGTAATAAATAACTAACAGTCAAAAATTTAACTTTTTCTCTAATTCAAAATCAGAAAGTCTTACAGCAACACTGAAAAGGATGGCATATGGTTCCCGCTCCCCAGTAAACATTCACAGCCACTCATTCTTTGCAACCACCTCCTGAAAATATGCAATGAAATAATGTTTTGGACAGTTCCGCTGAGAGAATATTTTTTAAAACTGTTCATATTGAATATTCAAAGAAAAACTAGCCAGTATTGTTACAGAAATGCTCTGTCACAATTTCCCAATTTTGGTGCCATGAGTGATGTGCATAATTACAGGTTTCGTATACTAACAGATAAGCATGAAAAACTCCACAGAAATTTTAAGTTACAGAACATATGAGGACTGCATAAACAGATTACAAAGCTACATAGTTTAAACATACTAAGAATAAATTTGAGTTTCTTCAACCATGTGTCCTAATTAACTCCTGGAAACCCCCACTGTGAACTCACTACTACCCTTTTTTTTTCTTTTAGTGAAATTAATGAGCTGTGGTAACTCTAGGACCTTGAAAATATTTAACACTTTGCCTTTGCACATTTCTATAGCCATGACCAGCATAAGCATGCCGTATATTATGTCTGCTACACCAGTAAGTACTACCATGTGCACACTAAATCAGTTTTAATAAATATTTTTATATGATTTCTAATTTTAAAGCTGTAATTACATCTAGTTTAAACTTACTAATTCTTAATTAAATGCACATTATCAGAAACAAAAGCAGCTATTTTTCTGAAACAGGTTACAATCATATAACTCACTAAAGGAATGTATATCTTCTGTACTGTTGTTTAGAGGTTTTGAAGATGCTTTAAGGATTGCAGGTTTTAACTGTATATTTTTTAATAGAGATTAAAACAAAGAACACTGATTCATATCTGGAAATACAAAGTTGCTATTGGGCTTTCAAAGGCAAAAAGCTTAGTTTCCAGTAAGAGCTGCTGGTGGACACATAGAAGTATTGCTTCAGGTTAAGTTTGCCTATATAACTAAATCTCAGTGCAAAAATGAAATCTTAATTCTATTGTGGAAATGTGAAATTCCTGTATTTCTCAAGTATAACTTAATAAAATACAGATTTGAGAGGGGGAATAAGGGATTCATTACTTAGTTATTAATGTGGGAATTGCAGTCCCTGAGACTTGATTTTTTTCCCAAAAGGGTGTAAGTGCTTGAAATTACTAGCTATGAACAAAAAAAGTATTGCAATTGAGAGGCTAATTTAATGATGCACGTTGTGCACAGACCTGCTATTTTAACACTTAAAGACTTGGGCATTCTAAATTCTTTAAAGCAGAGTTTTTCTTTTCTACATATTTACAGTACCTCAAGCAGCTGAATGCCAGACAGATTGTCTGCAGATTTAGAGTACTAACATACTTCACAAATTAAATGAATATTTGCAAGCTACTTGGAACTTAAAATGACCTCCTGTCATGTGCAGATTGGGACTGCATTTTCTGTCTCTGGCTTCCCAATAGACATTTGTCTTTTTAGTATTCAAAAGAACTATAAATGCCCTTGAACTTTTTGAAGCTTTAAAAAAGCATCCTCTACAAGCTGTAATATTGTTTCTTTAATTGTGACTAGAATAAGCTCATGTATTAAATAGAGTCAAGAATCTAAAATACTGAAGTTAATTTTCACTGACCTTTTTCTGGACATTACTTTCAAGCAATTGTTTTATAGCAGGTACAAGGGTGACCTCTTGTGTTACTTTTCTATAACTAGATCTGTAAAACTTCAAAAGGTTCTTAAGAAAGTGTCACACAATGCTGTTTTTATTTCTTAGTAAACAAGGCCATTCTTGTCAAGGGCAACTCATCACATCACTGTCTGAACAGTGATATCACACTGACTGATATTTCAAACAGAATTGCACGCTTACATAAATGAACACTTGAATTAGCTAAAAACTAGACAAATGGCAATTTATTCAATATGTATGAAGAATACGTACAAATTGCACACCACTGAAATATCTTCAATGAAGGCTTTGTTTAAAGCCAAACTCCTGCAATAATATGTGTATCTGGCTCAAACATAAGACCTATTCTTTTACAGTCATCTGTACACATCAAAAACTTTTATATTATTTTATGCTTGGCATTTTTCAATTATTTAAATTGCTTAAGGTTTAAACATGCACGTATTTATGGCAGAAATTTAGCAAAAAATATTCCCTATTCATTCTGCAAATTTGAACAGTCACCTGCACTTCTTGAATTATTAAAATTACAACCTAGGCTTACCACCTCTGACGATCACTTTGTAAGTTTAAATAAATCAATTTAAGCAAATGCAAGACCATTAATTTATTAGCATTATTAATTCTCATGTATTTTTACTCTTCTTGTAATTGTAGATTTTAGAACCTGCTATCTAGAGTATGTAAGATCTAATTTAAAGTAGATGATACTTGGTAGCAAATGAAATCTGTTGAGTATTTTACATTTTTTAATTGTTTCTAATCATATAAATCTGGAAAATTAAAAAGCATTAAAATTTCCTATGCAAAGGAATTACATAAAGTTTCTTTTAAACCAACAGGTAACTGCATCTAATGAGCCAAATGTATTAATAATATTTCAAGTCCCAACAGGGAGAAAAAATATGTAGTACTTCATAGGTTATCTGATCTTTGTAAAACAAAAAGGAATTAAAATAAGTACTTTCACAGCCTTACCTGTGTGTATTCTAACATGTCGTGTTAACTGACTTGGTTTCTGGAACGTCTTTCCACAGTGAGGACAGGAATAGGTAAACCCACTTCTGTCAATGTTTCTGTTGTAAGATCTGGTATTTGATACCCTGTGATTTAAAAAAAAAAGAAAAGAAATAATTTTAATATGAAAGGTTATTTTGAAGAAGCTTATTTTACCCCATCATTTTTAACACAGTGTAAGCTTGATGGCAACACAGTATCAGCTGCAACAGTAAAAACCCAGACTCCTTAATCATACTGAAAGAACAACAGGAACAGCTCTTTTCTCAGTACCTACACGCACCAAGAATTTTAGTTATTTCTGTAGTAAAAATCCCATACATCTTGGAGGCTCTCTACAGACATTTTCAGGGGAAATTCTGCCAGAAGTATAAAGTGACTTCAGATACTTTGGTGGGAACTTTCAACTCTCTGCAACTCTATTTCTTTTGCCTGAACATCTCGCTCCTAACTAGAATATGCAAATCTTGTAAATCTTAAGTACAAATGCACTTGCTGAAGTCTCATAAGAGCAAGTTAAGAACTTAACAACCCAAATATTCACCACTGGCCCTCAAATACAAATCACACTCTCCACAGAACCACAGAAACAGAGCATATAAATTCCCAAAATTCATTTTGCTATAAATCAAACTAACTAGTTTGTTCATGCTATCATCTCTACACAGGAGCTGTCCACAAGAAGAATGATTTTTGTAAGTAATACTTTTATATAACCCAATACAAACCTAACTTAATACTTCAAACCATTAAATTAGTTTGCAGATTGAAATTTACACCACCACTTGTTTAAACCTCCTGCAACACAACTATTAAGATCTTAGAATCTGTATTACCTTTTAATAAAAAGACAGCATTTCTTGTTTTTAAGTAAGTAAATTTCCCCATCTGTTTTTTATAGAAACACCAAAGATTAAAAGAGAGATCACCTGTCAAGACTTTACGGTTTTTTAATATATAAAGTAAACCAAGAGAAGTTTTTCTTCCCTCTAACTTAAAGTAATTCTCACCTTGCTAAAAGTAAAGTTAAAATAGAGAGCTGAAAGAAAGGACAGAACAAATATTCACCAAAAATAACAACAGCATTTAGCAGGCCTCTTTTTTCCCCTTCATTTTGTGCTTTTTCAGATTTACAAGAAACTCATGGGAGGCTGTAATGAGGACCTCTTGGGAAGGATGATTAAACTGCAAAGAACAAGTTACATCTTCGCAGGATGAAAGCCTGAAAACTTTTGTCATTATAATAAATGCTATGTAAAATTAATATACATTTGCTTCAATGTACTGCTACTAGCATTTAAAATCATAAACACACTTCAAAAATCACTTTGCATCAGAGAAACTTAAACCATGTTTACAAATAGCTGGCAGATGAATTATGCTTAGTATGTGTGCTGAAATACAGAAACAGGGAAAAAAAAGAGGTCTCCAAAAATAACTTAAGGAAGGTTTTAAAAAGCAAGTGTCATTTTAGAACAGCATACCAAAGAAAAGGAATGATCTCCACAAATCACGGTACTTTGCTGACTGGAAATACTACTCCTGCTTTTCCCAGCTATCTCCATAAAAGTAACATCTGCTCATTTTGTTACAATCCCATGATTGTCACCTTATTTTATAGTGAGTTTTCATATGCTCCTTTAGCTGCGAAGAAGTTTCAAATTCTTTTTTGCAAGACTTGCAGCTGTGCATCCTACTGCCTGCCAATTCCTGACGATGTTCTTCCATGTGTATGGACAGCTGACTCTGTAAAGTGAATTCATCTCCACACTCTGAACAGATAAGATTCTGAAAGAGATAATAGAGACTGATTTTTCAAAACAGCAGTACACAAGCACAAGCTTTGCTCAAGTAGATTAACTTACCCTTCTATGGACATTGGCAGCTGGAAGCAAGCAGCAAGAGAAGTATACAAGCAAGAAAAGTTTATGAGCCCTATAATATAAATCATGTACAATAATCACTGCAAGATTATATTAATATTTATATTTTAAGAAACTCCACTAGAACTGAGTTCTGAAAAACTTCATACAGCAGCAGAAACCAGCAGTTCAGTGCCATCATCACACCACTCCCTGTGACCATGATGGGCTGCTTCAAGACACACAGAAGCTCACCTCAGTGCCATTACACCGTGGTCTACAGAAACATCTGTAACAAACAGTACTGTCTAACCAAAAGCCTCTTAACTGTAGATTCAGAGATTTCACACTTTTACTGGTTAAAATTATAATGACTGTCACTTTCAAACAGTAACTCCACCACAGTCAGCACTGACTTTTCTTAAGCTGTCTTGACAGAAAACATGACAGAAATAAAGAGGGACACATAATGTTTCTAACAGATACCTCTTCAACCTGCTGTTTTATAGCAGTGTTAAACACACCATTTTCCAGTTATATTAGTATTCCGTGTCATCTAGAATGGAAATTATACTTGTAATGTTTAACAAAAAAGTGTTGCCATTTCTCTGATATTCAGAGTAAGAATCAAAGTCAATTATTGTTTCAGTGAAAATTAAAAGCTCTGCATTTATGTGACTTCCTTTGGCCTTTTGAAATCATTAATTTTATTTGTCAGTGTATCTTTATTTTAGAAAACCTAAGCTGAGAGTTAATCTTAAATGCCTAAAAATATCCATCTCTGTTAAATGTTCTTCACTGGTGTGTGTAAGTAACTTCAGATAGGTTTATCAGTTCATTTTTCAGTAATTGTGATTATCACTGCGCACTGAAATGTTTTTTATCCTCTCCCCTTTTTTTTCCTCTCCTTAATGATCCAAAGAAAAATAAAAACAATCACCAGAAAACAACAGTGTCCATTTCAAGAAGGACATTGAAAAGAATGTTTTAATCAAGAGGAACACAGGTATGCAATGTTATTTTTGGACCGTTCTGACAATTAAATTGTTCTTTTAAGTCTGAAAAAAATTCTGCTGTATCACATTTCCACACAAAAGCCTAAAAAGCTGAAGTCCTTTAATGAAATGATTTACCAACTCAAAAATTACTTGTTTAATCTAATCTAGATGTCATTATTACTGGACTCAAGTTACAGTGTGAGACGATAAATAACTAATACCTTTTTTTTCTAGAATATACATTCAAATCTGAATACTTCTTTTGGGCATCTATTCTTCTTACACAATTAATTTAGTTTATGATTAAATGAAACTAAAAGCGAGGGAAAATTTTATGAAGGGAAGCTTACAATTACTATGCCAAGCTCATGAACCTCAGGACTGAGAGATTTTGAATCACTCCTCAACATTTTTCAGACATGCATATATATCATGTTCAGTTGCTAATATACAGATCCTATTAAGCAACTCCTACAAACAAAAACATAGCCTAAGATGAAGTATTTGAGACAATTAAAGTCTTCATGATTCTATTGAGTACTGTGGAATTTGCTGTAGGAAAGCAAGATCATGGTAAAGCAGAAAAACTACAAAAAACCCAGCAACGTATCACACCAAACAGACACTGCTATAGGCAACACAAGATTTATTTTTTTGCTTCTCAAGCAAACAAAAAAATTCACCACTACACAGAGAACAAGTAATTGAACACTGTAACCTCACTATGGTTAAACCCACATTTTAACACTGAACACAAGGGGCTGATCATACACAAAATTCCCAAACTCAGAAAAAAGTGTTCAAAACTCTATTCATTGGATTCTGCCTGTATTAGCTCTTCCTATCTTACCAGATGCAACATCTGAAGAACACTTTGGAGCTCATGATCTTCACCTGTTTAGTGTCTATGATTCCTAGCATCTGTAAAGGATTTTAATCTGCACTTTTTCAAAAGATCGTTGCTCACAAATTTAATTAGACAGGAAAAATCAAATACAGTGAATATCCCTAAAAAAGAAAACCAAACAAAACCCCAATATCACACGAACAAAACATAAAAAATCAAACCATGTGGATCTTATAATGAAGGAATTTTCACTTTATATCCACCAAATACCAGTTTTAACTTTTTCAACGTATTAAGGTTTTCCTAAAGCCCAAAATCCCTCATTTTCATGGAAAAAGAAGACACAGTAGCAGTTCTAATGCAATAAATAACCTTTTTTTTCAGTTTTTAATAAGTATTTATGTCTTGCCAGGGTAAAATATAGCAGTGAAAACCATCGTATATTTCCACTGAGGAAATGGACAAAATCAAGGATCCTCTAAAAGATGGGGAATATTTACACAAGATATGTTCTTTATGATTTCACAAGAGAAAGCTACCCCATATTAGCGAGGAATATCAAGCGTGAATTTTTTTCCTCACACCAGTTTATCACACACAAATCACCAAAGAATGTGAGGAGAAAATACAGTCTCTTGCAAGCTCAGTATCAATAGCCCAGAAAATTCCCTCCAGAACCTCTCACAGGAGCAATCAATCACAAAAATCTAGGTTTCACAGACAGACCTCCTCTCCCAAATAGAAGCCAAGGAGCTAATCACCCTAATTTCTTTGTCTTGCCCATCTGCATTCATCTGTATATAAAGCTGCCTGATGCAGCACAAAACAAGGGTAAAGTTCCCCAAATTTCAGTTTGTGAAGCCATCTCCTTAACTGCTATGTATGCCCCCTAATGTATGTTCCCCCCTACACGCCTTTGCTCTGATTTCAGATTTTTAACCCTTCTAACAGCAAAAGGAAGACGGGCAAACAGGAGGGAGAATGCACTCGACTGGTAACTTCTTATCCTGCATGTTGTGGAAAACTCCTCAATGACAGCTAGTGCCATACCAATACCCTCTGCTTCAAGTTCAAATTCCTGCTCTCCTACAGGTCCTGTGCAAAACTACTGTGAAAGTTACTCCTGTAGTCTTCTGTGAATTAATTGTTACATTCATCTCTTTTACCAAAAAACTACTGCGCATTGTAAGAAACACATTCATTAGCAATTGAAACATGTTTGTATTTTTATAAACTTAACTTTCAAGCAGCAGATTGAATTTTAAATTGGAAGGCATTACACAGGCTATTCTTCTGACATCTTCCCCAAAGCAACAAACTCAGAGCTGCTGTAGTGCATGAAAAATCACTTTGTGGTAGAAACAGATATCAAAAACCACCTTCGGGTGTCTTTCTTGATGCTTAGTTTCTTTATTCTGATGTTTTTAGCAATTCATAAATCAAGTTTCCTTAACAATACCCATCAAGTCATTTATCATTACAGATATATTAATATGCAACAAAATTGTACTCAGGTCCACTTAACTTGGCTGCGTACTTGACTGTGTACATGACAAAACGTGAACTGAAATATGATTAAAGAAGGAATACAATCTCTAGAGATGGCATGCCCTGCATCTGTTTTAGGCAAAAGTGCAAACAGACCTGACTTACAGGTCAAAACGGCTGTAAGCTGTTGGCAATTGGCATGGAGACACACACCACTGTTACAGTCATGATTAGAAGTCTGACAATACAAGTGCATTCTTGATTCAGCTCCAATTCTCCAACACAAAGTGCAATTTTAAAAAAGCCTTAACAGGAGGAAGAGGCAGTTACATGAAAACTTTGAGCAGTGCTATCAACTCTGGCAATTGTAGCAATGCAGTAATGACTGTAAGTGTGCAAAATACACCACTATTTATTAACTGTTTGCTAAGAATTCAACCAACACTTTATCAAAATTGAAAATGAAATTGTGAGAGGGGAAGGAACAAGAAGTCCTCTCAGCAAAACAACCACTCAAAAATGGAGACGGGAGCTGTAGATACAGGAACAGTTTCATCTATTACGGTGGATGGTGAAAGTGCCTCACCATGGCATTTGCCATCAAACATGATGACACATTATTTATCATGTGTGGGCTTATCAATGTAGATTAAGTCACAGAAGCATCTTAGAAATAAATGTATGTGTAAATAACCAATCAGTTAATGTTTATACATGTAGTATGACACGGTATCTATCAAACGTGCACAGGTGCTCTTTGTTCATAACGACACATTGGAAACGCTTACTTATATTCTGGATATTAATTTCCATAACTAATATTAGAACAGACTCCCCACTTAAAGGTTTATATTTCTTCAGAACAAAATCATTTATTCGATCCTTCAATCTAAAGCATACAAGTAAGGGATTAAATACAACCACTATGACATGTCTTCTCAAAATTAAGTTATCAAGTTTCATGAATTACCTCCTCTTTCTCATGTAGCATTATATGTGCTTTCAGACTGGCTACTCGGGAGAACTTCTTGTTGCACACAGGACACGTAGGGTCCTCGCCATTGTGAGTACATTTGTGAAGTGTCAAGTTGAATTCAACATTAAATGACATTGGACACTGGTCACACCGGTGAGGCTGTTGGTTAAAATCACAAAAATAAAGACAAAATTCAGTCTTCCCATAAGCTACATATACCCTGACTGACACATACAACCATACAAATCAAAATGTTAAACATTAAAAAAAAGAGCAGTTCAAGTACCTGCACAGGATAATGATGCTTAATAATACCAATATTAATTATTTTATCTTCTTTACATCTCAATAGGGAAAATACAAATACAGCATTGTAAGAGCACAAAGGGAAAGAAAGCAGGGGAACTAAGGAAACCAGAGACTCCAAACTGAGACTGTCCAAAAAGAGTGAAGTTAGTAGAAGAGAGGAATGAGCAGGAGACAGAAATACATTTTCCTACTTTAACTGTGATCATGATTCACCCAGAGGGTGTTTGGGCACTGGATCAGGCTACCCAGGGAAGTGGTCACAGCACCAGCTGGACAGAGTTCAAGGAGCATTTGGACAACGCTCTCAGGCACATGGTGAGATCTTGGGATGTCCTGTACAGGGCCAGGAACTGGACTTGGTGGTCCCTGAGGGTCCTTTCAACTCAGTAATTAATTAATTACTCAGTAATTAATGCGATTCCATTAAATCTCCTTAAGTAAAATTAATAATCAAACCAGCAAAACACTTAAGTTTATACTAGGACTGACTGCTCTTCACTTGGCATCTGCACAATCAGCTTTAACTCTTGAAGAGCACCTTCACTTTTAAGGCTCTTATACATAAGTGTGCAATAGCAGGGGTTTATCAACTTTACAACACTGAAACTTGTGTAAGTTGTTCTTTGTATACGTGAATTATCTCCAAGTGCTATGTTTTGTAAAAATTAATCTGTATTTAGGGCTACCTCAAAGAGTAATAAAATTATTTTTCTGTCACATGTAAGTAGTTTTAGCTTTGTGAAATAGAAAGCAAGGGAAATAAATTAAATGCTTCATATTACAGATGCAACTTGTGGCAAAACCTTCATTTAAAAAGCCAGTCTAGTCTTAATCACATATCTGTATTCTTCTCATTCCTTCCCAAAATTTAATTTGTAAGCAGCTAAAGTGATAACATTAATCTACTTATTAATACATACATACTAATTTAGTTTACTAGTAGGGTCCTGTTAACAAATATAAGCATTATTTTCTTTTTATTGCTAATGTGTAGAATCACTTTCCAAACTCTACTGAAAAAAACTCATACATTTTCTCATCTACCTGGGTATTTTATAAATCAAAGAAAAAATTAAAAATTACTGATCTGGAAACAACAATCCAATTAAAGGGCATCAAAGGAAGGTCCTATGTCAAAGGAAACATGAGAACACATGAAAGAGGAATGTCACAAAACTCTGAGATCCCCAAGTAATAATTATTAGTGGTGTGACTGAAAAGAAACGAAAAAGATGTCTTGTGTTAGCTTCACTTGACAGTATATGAAAATATCAATATACACTGGTTCTATCTACCACAGTTCATACCTTGTCATTTTGCTCATGATCCCTCATATGGCGCTGGAACTGGGTCTCTCTTGGAAAAGACAGCAAACAAATCTCACACTTATGGAAGTTGGGTACTTGGTAGGGAAAATTACCGTTCTCTATATTTGGTGTCAGAACATCATCTACAAAACAAGCAACAAAGGATTTGTATGAAGTCACATTTTATCTACTTATAATTTATTGTAAAAAACAGAATCATTTGAAGCAGAAACTATTCCGATCCCTCTAAGATTTTTGACTTATCCAACACTGTAATCTCAGGCATAAACATTACTGCTTCCATTGACACAGGATCAACCCCTTATTTCCATACCTCAAGCTGCCAGTCACTTAAGACACAAATAATCACCTTTTCCCCGTAATTTGAAATAAATTTCTTCTGTGCTTCATAAACACTCATCAAGTTTGCAACAAAATGAAACATTGCAAAAAACACTAGGTATGAGTAACATACTTCCAGGGGTTACTTCTAATAGTATTATATCACCCGTTTCTAATAAAGTTTTTTAAAATTACATAGTCAACAGTTCTGACTACACAGGTTTTCTGCCCTCCCTCCTTTCTCTCTCTCTTTCCATAAGAAAAATTTATACATATTTTCCTTCTTCTTCTGGCATTATAAAACCTTTATTAAAACCTATTTGAAAAACTTCAGAGTTGCAAAACCAACACCACTGTTTCAAACAGTTGAGAGATATACAATAAACTGCAAGTATTAAGTGTGTACACATTAATTCAATGGAAAGAGATATATTTTTCTTTAAACAGGTCCAGTCTAAGCCCATATAGTTATCTTTTGAACTCCTACAGTCATACAACTTTTGATATACAAGTTGCAAGCTTCTATATCCTTCTGCTCAAATGAGTGAAGTCAAACTTAAAACTTTATGATATAAGGAAAATATTAATCCAAGGAAGTTAAGCACATTTTACATTTGAGAAGATACTGTATTACTAAGGAAGTTATCTTTATTTAAGACAAAACTTAAGAAAAGCAACTGTCAGGAGGGGTCAGGCTGTGCTGCAGGTCAGCATCATGAAAGAGAAAAACTCTACAGAATTCAGTTTCAAACATTGCCACAACTAAAACTGCATCAACAACAGAACACAAAAAGAAAGGAACACTGATTTTATTATCTAGACACGGATGGCCTGATGTTTCTCTTTAAGTCAGTACTTTTCCCCATGTAAGAACTAGGCGTAGGAAGTAACAACACAAGTAGAAGTTTACAGCATCCTGTTTACATTTCCTCAGAGGAAACTGAAGATTACAATTCATACAGTATTTCCACTCTATTGCACCCACTTCAAAGTCCTCTCTCATTCACCACACTATTTACAAGGGAAAAAAGAAATCAGTACCTTATGTCCTGATCATTTTTTTTTCCAGCTAAAATTCTCATAAACAAACTTTAAAAGCTTGTAGTTGAGGAAGCTGTGGGAAACATTTCAGCACAATGTATTCTGGGTAAGAAATCACAACTAAAAACAATGCCCTAGGGACTTATACTTCCCATTTCTGGACTAAGTCACCCAATTAAATTTTGCTTTGCAAAGTTTAGTTATCAAGTATTTCTCTGTAACAGAATGATGCAAATATCACTAATTTTTATCATGTGTACACTTACACTTATTGCATCCTTTAATAAACTGTAAATTCATAGTATGCAGACACTATCAGTAACAACCCTGAAATGGTTACATTTCTTCAAAAGCTGGAAACCACAGCTTTAATTACAAGACACAATCCTTTAAGCATGCTTGTGATAAATATGCCTGAGTAGAATAAAGGACATAAAATCAGTTTCTGTAAATAATGGCATCATAAGAGAAGTGAAAGACAGATCTACTCCTATACTTGGGCTATATGAAAATGTAATGCACAAGACTTGCCCTTCCCCTGGAAAAAGGAGTAATTGTTCAACCCCCATGAATGCCTGACCTCTCCCTTTAAACCGACAACTGAAAAATGATCCAATCCATGACTTTAAAAGGGCCTTCAAACCTTCTCCTTGAGCCAAAGAGATTATTATCTTTAAACATTCACTCTTAAGATCAAAGGCATTGGACAATACGCAAAAATAATGCCTAAGCAATTGAAGTAGCAAAAATGTAGCACTGACATCATCAAAGATGCTAACTTCTCTGCACTTTGAAACAAAAACCCAACATGCTCATTGGTTTCTGAATAATACTACCAAGTGGCATCGGTCTTGGGTCAGTAATATTTCTATACATCATTTTTACTAAAATGTGTATCATATTTGTATTGACTGCAACACTGATTAATCTACTGGCTGTGAATTTTCTTCTGCAATTCATAAATGAGTTTAACTATAGAATGAAAAATTAAATATCTTGTAGTATTTCAACAGAACTTGATGACTATAATTCTATGAAATCAGATCACCTGATGCAGTACCTGAAAGTACATCAGTTTTTCTGTAAAAAGACAGAAATGACCACCACTAAAATAAACAGAAAGAGGAAAACATTGCATAATCCTAAAATATTACATAGAAAAGAACAAAAAACAGCCTGAACTTCGAAAAATGAAGAGTTGAACATATCACATCCCATGCCAAAGCATGAGGAAGTTCTCAAGACTAGTTTATGGATGATCATAGACCCTGAGCTGCCTCCAAGCTGTTCTGCCTTCCCAAAGGCACTCAGATCCCACGGAAGAAGAAACAGAAGGCACCCATATAGAAAATGGACTGCTTACATCTGTAACATTTTAAGCATTACTCTTTCAAAGAAAATCTTTGTAACTCATTCCAAAGCCAAATCTTCCAGGTTTTTTTGGTCTTATCTTTCATCAGATTGCTAAAAAGCAAAGGAAAGACTTTGGGGAATCAGGACTGGACCCTAGAACCACCAACTGCACTGTAAAGTCCAGCTTCTCTTGGCAGATGACTCTCAGTGCAGAAATCCTTAAGGACAAGGCACAGCAGATCAGCTTTGGTTAGATTCCAGAAGTCTTCAAAGGCTCAGCTATTGGGAAATCAGCCTGAAGTCTGTTCTAGGTAGTTACAGCCAGTACATCCACAGGAACAGTCCAGTTTGGATATGAAAGAATTCTGACAGTTCAATTGCTTCACTTTTACTCAAAGGGTAGGACTGCTAGCTAATACAGGTTTAAATTAAAACACAAACTCATTTATTCATTAACACTTCATCTGAAGTAGCCTATGGGAGAGATGAGACTATTAAGTCTTTTTTCACCTGTATTGTCACTAAACAGCCTGGTCCTCTATCATCTACCAAACTGGGTATTTCAAAGAGTTGCACAACTCCCTTTTATTAAAGATGTAGGAAGTGACTTTATATCTTACTCTTCTACTAACAAGGAGAACATTCAGAAAAATATCCCTCCTGAAATCAAACAATTGGGTAACAGCAAGGACTAAACTGTTACACTGTGTTTAGAATCTGGAAGACAGTAAAAACAGGAAAGACACTGTCAATTTAAAAAGTAACAAGCAAATGAGGCATATTTTGACTTTTCAGGCAGGTGCCACATGACATAGGTCTGTTTTCATTTCAGTGTTATCAAAAAAATGTTTCAAAAATGAAATAACCATTTGGCAAAATCCGTTTGTTAGAAGAATGAGTATCCAAATTAAAACTTTATTTACACTGATACATCTTCCATAATAAGTCAAAGTAATAACCTACATTACCATATTTCAGATAAATCCACAATAAAATAATCTTTCCCTATTATCAGAGGAAAAAAATGGTTTTGATGCATCAGCTTGGATCATCAAACAAGCCAAACACTGCAAAATACTGAACCTATCTTAAAGACCAATACTTTTGAATACCAAAAACCAGGCAGACAAAAGCACATTCAAGACGTTGGAAGTGGGGTAGGAACCCTGTACTTTGAAATGTACTGAGAAATCTGTCAATTTTAAAAAATGCAACAATTCTAAACACTCCCTGGATACCCAAGTGAAAAAAATCAAAATACATAACTGACACAGCACTTGATGGACACAATTCATAATTCATCATACTAGCAAGCATATCATTAATAGCCAATATGATGCTTATGCTCTCAGAAAAACATACACATTATATACGCACAAATCAAGCAATCTATTTATTGTCAGGTATACTCTGGCAGATGGAAACACAAGTCTGCTGTTTGTTAATGAATTAATGCCATTCAGAATGCCATTCAAGCCAAAACCACAGAGTTAAAACTTTGAGGTTTTAGTTCAAGAAGACATTAACTGATTAAGCACATAATGTCGACACAATCACATGAAAAACTGGCATGCTCTTACTAGAGAGCAGCTTCTTACTGGTATCTGTAAACAAACACAGAGAGGGAAAACACAAAATGACTATTAGAGTAACAAACCTCCTGAAAAGTAAGTCATTCTTTCAGGTCTGCACACTACAACAAATAAGAAACCTTGCTGAACAGAGGGAAAGTTTCAAACATTTGCATTTATTAGTATTAACTACATAGAAACAGTGCAGAAGCTACTGTCACTTCCTATTTTTTTTTCAACTTGCATGTTAGTCTAGCTGCAACATAAATCAACCTTATTCCTTCACAGCTTGGGAGAAGCAGTCAAGTATCAATACAATTAACCTAAACAGGGAGCACTTAGCTCATTATGCACCATCAAACACATTTTTGTCAACATGCACTGTCAAACCTATTTTTGTCTGTAATTTACAGTTTGTCCAAAGTGTCCAAAAATAGCAGAATCAGATTTGCAAAGTACCTATCAATGATAACAAACTTCCAGTTTAAAGATGGTCTTACTTGAACACTCCTAATGTTACAACCTGTAATTTCTTTGCTGAATTTATTGTCCCTCACAGAGCAGCAGCAATCCCTTTGGGTGAACTCAGCTGTGATACAGCCTTCACCAACACTTGACCTCAGGAGTTGAGTCAGCAGGCAGGTGCTCTCTGCTAGAAGCCACTGATGACAACTCAGTGTGGAAGGAGGAAGACAGAATTAGAGCACTCCCAGCCATTCCCTCCTTATGTAAGCAGCACTGTGCCTCATGGCAGCCCACAGCCCTCTCTGCAAAGCGCAGATGGACTCATTCAGCTGTGAATGCAGCACAGCCTTATTAGATCTCTAATAACCTCCTCGAATCCGACTGAGAGGACACTGAAAATAAAACACTCAAGCTTGTGAAATTCATGGATGAAAACTTGTCACTAAAGTTAAATGGCAGCTGGCAAGCCTAGGGACAAAAGGGTCTGACCCCATCAAAACCTATTTACTAATTTATGAGCGGAAAGAAAGCGGTAGGACAACAGAACAAAACAGGGATGGCAATATTGACATTTCCTCATACTACACTTGAACTCACAGAACACAAATGATAATGAATCATTAAAACATTTTGCTTAGTTCTGCAATCATAAAAGAAACAGGTTCGTTTAAATCTAGCTCAGCACTCCTAAACAAAAGCAGCAGGCATTCCTCCTGACTTCTAGTGGGAAGAGCAGGGGAGAGACTCAACTCTCAGGCCACGTATTGAGCCAAAATCCAGAAATCAATCAAGATTTGCTCCTATAAGACAAGCTATTTCTATTATGCTTTGGTCAACACTTAATCTGGAGTGTAAAGTAGTACTAATCCAGACACTTTGCTTCCAGGAACACACTGCTGGGAGGGACATGCAGGGGCCAGTCACTCGGCATGTGCCACACAAAGCAGTTGCACTCCTTTCAGGAGCAAAGATGAGCCCAGACAGAGCACAGCCACACTGCTGCACCGCTGCTGCAGAGAAGCCTGACAGGACACAGAACTAGCAGCTCCATCAGAGCTAAGTAGGGTGCACTGGGTCTAGCTGGGATAGAGTTAACTTCCTTCTTATCATCCCATATGGTGCTGTTTCAAATTTGTGACTAAAACAATGCTGCTAACATCACTGCTTAAGCTATTGCTGAACAGTGCTACACATCATGAAGGAGTTCTCTGTTTCTCACTTTGCCCCCGCGGTGGGTAGGCTGAGGGTGGGAGAAAGGTTGGAGCCAACACAAAGGGATATTCCAAGCCATAAACCATCATGCTCAGCAATATAAACCTGGGGGTAGTTCTTCAAGGTAGTGTTCTTTGCTCAGAGACAGCACCAGACTGCACCTCTGTGAGAGATGGCAAACATTTACCTCTGCATCACTTGGTTGGGCTTCTTTGTTGGTTGGCAATTTGTTTGGTTTGGGGTTTGTTTTTCTGTTCTGTTTTTGTTTGGTTTGTTGTTTTTTTTTTAACCTTTTTTTTTTAACTTTTTCCCTTTATTTCTTAAACTGCCTTCATCTTAATCTACAAGCTTTTTCTTGCTCTTGCTATTCCCATTCTTTCTCTCAATCTATTTTTCTTTCAGGAGAAAGTGAACGAGTGGTTGGAGGGTGCTTAATTGCTGGCCGAGGTCAACCCACCACACAGATACACCACCCACATCATCCTAACCTACAGAGACAGCTGAAAATTGGCATTTCTTTAACCAACTCCAATAGCTTCACTTGATATTCAGGTAAATATTGCTACATTTATTGCTAAATACTCCCAGGAGCTACACTTTTTTTTGACTGCTGCATATGCATATACCAAGCTACCATTTTTCAGCTGTTTGTTTTCACATGATTTGAATTTCTCATGGTTGAAACCACGACCTTTACCCGTGTCCAGCCACTACACTGTTAACAGAAACTTCTGAATGAACTACATGATTTACTACATGGTCTTCCCTCTTCCAGAGAATGAACATAATCCAACTGCAGCAATAAAACTCAAAAGAAGGACATGTGAGATCTCAAATAGAAATTTTAATTATATTTGGAATCACTTAATGCATGGGAATACATGAGGTATGAAAGCATGAGCACAAACAGGAAATAAAATTTCTGCAACTAGCTGAAAGCTATGGAGAAGGGACAGAACAAGGGCTGAAGCTATCACACAGACAGAATGTAAGTTATTCAACTGCAGATTACCTGGGAAAAGACACGGACATTATTTCAAGCATAGTGAGGAACTAATGTGGAATCAAAACAGGCCAGTGTAGTGTGAGTTTATCATCTTTATCACCCAACACGCCCCTTGTACATAAATGTGGATTGTTTTACTGCAGAATAGTGAGATTACCAAGTAACAGTATCACCTCCAAAGCCTAAATATTAACTTTTCTAAGGCAAAAGTTTGAGCAGTTGTTCCTCCTGTATGTTTTCAAAAGGAATTACCTATACCTATTTTATTTATAGATTTAGTGCACACCACACAAGCAGTACCACAACCTCTTCATTGTTGCCTGCACAATATCACTCACCTATTCTTCTCTTGTCAGCCAGAGGTCACCACATAAAACCTTAATGCACAACTACTAAAATAATCTACATAAGAAAAATTTGGTAAGACTTAACTGGTGAGTTCAAATTTCATTTTTCGTCAGTTATATAATATTGGAATGTAAAGCCTCTAAACCGACTTTTCCCTAATTCAATGTACCCACACCCTAAATGCTGTTAGAGGACTGACAGGCAGCAAACAAAATACAGACAGCTCTGCAGAGACAGACTTAAAGCTATGTCATCTCTGTGTTTCTTAGCTTTGTCTATTTAATATTTATCACTCTTCATATGTGAATTCTGTTACAATTCAGGCCCTCTGAAGACACGTAATACTCAAGTTTTAACTGTACTCATAAAGGAATTCAGTTCAAACTTGTTTAAAAGTAGCCCTTGGGTTTAATAAAGGACATACACTCTAGGCTTAAAAACTGCTTCACTACACCCTGAAATATTTCATTTTGCTGTTCAAAGCATTCCTCTCCTGTTATTTGAAAATTATCAGATAGCAAAAGTCAAAACCACTCATTTCATGTTGCTGCTATTCAGTGACAAACATCACAGGTAAAAACAGACAGGGCCTCTCTGTGGAAGGAGACTCCACAACTCCCTTGTGTAACCAATGCCTGTGCTCAGTCACCCTCACAGTAAAGCCGTGTTTGCTTATGCTCAGACAGAACATACCATGTTTCAGTTTGTACCCAGTGAGGTCAATTTGAGCAGTTCAGTTGAGTTAAAAAAAAAAAAAAAA
>VZRO01002961.1:174384-249389 GCA_013397915.1 Daphoenositta chrysoptera
TCCCTGCCTGCGGCTCACACCTGGACGCGTTCGTGCGTCCCCTGCTGCAGCTGACCCTCCCTAGGTAGAGGAGTTGCAATGGATGGTCTCCAGAGGTCCCCTCCAACCCTCACAACTCTGGTTCTCTGAGGGTGGGAGCTCAGAGCCTGAAAGCAGGAGTCGGCCAGAGCCGCGTGGTTTATGGGCTGAAGTTGTGTCGGGAAGTTTAGGTTGGGGGTTGGGTACTATGAAAGGGTTCTCCACCTTGAGAGTGTTCGGGCACTGGAACGGGCTGCCCAGGGCAGGGGTCACAGCACCAGCCTGACAGAGTTCAGTCAGTGTTTGAACAATGCTCTCGGGCACACGGTGTGATCTTGGGGCTGCCCTGTGCAGGGCCAGGCCTTGGACTCTGATCCTTGCGGGTCCTTCCAACTGTGGATATTCTGTGATTCTGTCCCCTGTGGGCGATTGTTCCCAGCCTTCCCCTTCCAGGCCCTCCCTAAATTCTAAGGCTGAGGGGCGCAAAGGCACGTGGGGCTCAGCCGGTGCCCGGGAAGGCGGCAGCCGCCAGCCTGCAGAGCTGCTGGGGCAGGCGGGGTTTGCTGCTGAAGCCGACTGAACTTGATGGAGTTGTTCGGCCGGGCTGTGCCCTGCCCAAGCTTTGCCACCTGAACCGAATACTGCCCAAGGAGATCTTGGAATTGCAGGGCGGTTTGGGTTGGAAGGGACCTTGAAGATCCTCTCATTCCAACGCCCCTGCCCATGAGCAGCAATACCTTTCATTAGACCAGGTTGTTCAAAGCCCCATGCAACCTGGCCTTGAACATTTCCAGGAATGGGGCATCCACAGCTTCTCTGGGCAGCCTGTGCCAGTGTCTCACCACCCTCACAGTAAAGAATTCCTTTCTAGTATCTAATGTACTCTCCTTCAGTTTAGAGTCATTCCCATAGTGTCCTATCACTCCTTGTGAGTGAGCCTTGTCAGAAGTCCCTCTCCAGATCTCGATGTGAGTTGTCATAAGAGATCACTGGGTTGTTGAATAGCGATTTTTGGTATCATAAGCCATAGTGTTTGATTCTGTCCCCTGTCACTGGTGTGCAACAGAACTGTGCTCTCTGGAAAGACACCAATAAAGTTGCATATGCTTTTCTTGACAGCGTGTTCAGCACTTCATAGATTTCATTGCTTCCAAAGACACTGCTGTATGTCATCGTTTAATACATAAGGCTTCAGCTTCTAAAATGAGGTGTTTATTACACCTCTTTCTTGCTACATAAAACTTAATAGAAAATACTTACTTTTGATGCATGACTTGATTACTCTTCTTCCATTATCTAAGTAGTTGGACCTATTTAAGATTCTAAAACATTCTCATGAGTTGTGGGGTTTTTCTGCATTATTTGATTATTAAATACCTTTTTAAAAGGAGTGTATTTCTGTACAGAGACAACTAGTGTGAGAATACTGCCTACAGTGATCAAACTACTTTGTTTTTCTTTTTTTGGCTACTCAAGTCTTACAGCCAAAAATGGATCCAAAGCCCATTGCCACTGAAATGGGTTGCTGCTGTTTATTTGCTAAACTGTTACAGTGCTCAAGTTCTCATCCTTGCCTTCCAGGATGTCCCTTTTTCCTCCCTCCATCCCATATGCCAGCACAGAGCCAGTTTCTTCATTACCAGCTACATAGTGTTTCAATAGCCTGTATTAAAACACATTTACTATGATGCATAAATCAGGCTGCATGATCCTGTCCTCATTTATTACATTTATTACTTTAATGTCACTTTCTGTGGTCTCTGCAAATAGTATTAGTCAGGTATTTCAGATCACTGATCAAGAAATAGGGTGGCTGGGTACTGATATCTGTAAACTATAGTAGCAAAGCATTACTTAATAGTTTTCTCATCGTTGAATGTTAATTATCACTTCATTATTTCATTTATCTTGTTCCATTGCAAATGAGTGTTGCGGGTTTTTTCTTAAGTTAAAGCCTTTCAGACACCTAATTAAATTACATCTAAAAACTTGCCTTAAGCAACCCAATTTAATCATATCAAAGAATAAATTCAGGTTTTTGGAATGCAAGGTTTCATTTCTTCCTGAAGGCTAAGGTTGGGTAAGCAATATTTAGATAATTTCGCATTCTCTCTGCCAATAAAAAGTATACTGTTGTTAATTTTCTCTACAGAAGTGCAGCATTGGCATATAAATATGGAAAGGAGGACTGAAGCTGGTGTGACCATTGCCTTGGGCTTCTGTGAGCTGACTTCTCGCGGCAGCCCAGCTGCAGGCAGCAAAAGAGAAAAGAACAGCAGTGGCCTCTGGTGGCTGTAGGATAGTTCTGTGCTAAAATACTAAGACTGCCGGTCGTTTTAGCAGTGAACTACAACCTACAAGTAAAGAAACAAAATTACAGCTTTTTGCGTAATTTCAGAGAGACCCCAGGGACAGGACTCAAAACCAAAGAAATCTAACTGAATCAGTATATAGAAAAACTTTGCACAAGCTTATTATTTTACATGCTTCTCCTGATTTTGTTGTAACTGTTACCAAGATCATCTGTATTTTTGTTGAGGTCATCTGCTTTAGGATTAAGAACCTTGAATCTTGAGTTTATTTTCAGTTCTGAAAAGACCTGATGCACACTTTACAGAAATGTAAAAGAGACTGTATGTGCCGACAACTTCTGTCGGTACAGATAGTAATGAAAATTGCCTAATGCAAAAGCCATCTTTCATTTCTACTTTAGCTTTTCAGCATTATTGTTCCCTGCATGTCCTTCAGTGTTCAGCAGCAGTACATACAATTGTGTTTAATATTGTAATGCAAAAGTCTGTTCATTATCTGTTCCAAATTAATGTGGTATGTTTGTCTATTTTGCTTATTAGTCTTCTAACACTTCTGCATCACGTTCATGCTGTATAAAACTAGCTCTGCATAAAAGCAGAATAGACATAATTTTTTTTCTTCAGAGCCTTAAGAAGCTTGTGGTACTGGGAGACAAGTAGTTTATAAAGAGTGGATGGAATATGTGTACAAAAGCATATGAAAATTTTTATTAATAAGGAAATTCAGTGGTATATCATATGCATAACTTTATAGACATTTTCAAGCTGTCTAATCTCTGTGTAATTTTCCTTCTTTGTCTATGTGATTGACACGATATTTTCCACCTGCACTTTGCATCTCCTGGAAGAAATGCACTGCATGCATTGCTAAAACTGTGTTGCTTGTGAGTGATTCTGTTGTCTGCATTTGTAAAAGTATTGATATTTCAAAATATTTCAAAATTGTAGTATTTTGTAAATAGTGAAATCACCGATTACGGTCTTTCTCTGAAGTCTCTGGCATTACTCACAGTGCTACACAGGAAACTCAGTTTTGGGGTGTGCGTGCCTAACAGTATAACCCAGAGCCTTCTCAGGTGAGAGCCTAGCAGACCATTACTTATGCTCTGCTGTCCATGCAAAGCAAACATGGCTCTGTTTCCCAGGTGGAGTCTGTAACGTAACACAGACAGTGCGAGATGGTTAACCTTTAATTCCTTCTATGATTAATTTTATCTGGTATCACTAATTTCTAGCAAAAAAGGCAGCTGTAGTGTCATCCCTTAAAATATGCAGCATTAAAAGTTATGCTTATTTTATACCTGCAGATGCACAATAGCAACAGAGACTAAGCTTAACACAAGGCCGCAGAACAAACTGAGTTCTATGTTTTACTGCCAACCAGCAATTCTAGATGTGCTGCTAAGTTTTAAGGCAAACTAATGAAATTCAGTGAACCATTTCAGTAAAGTTAATTACTAAGTGGGGTACTATTTGCACTTGTCGGATACTATTGTACTATTGTAAGAATTTTTTTTTTGTTTGCTTCTGGCTTTGCCACACTTGAAATCTTTGGACTAAAATTTCCATGCCAGCTGTCTCACTGCTGTTTATTTGAATAACGTGCTTGCATTTGTCAGATTATATATCAATCTTGTGGGGGTTTTTTTAATTTAAGAAGACAGATGAAATAATTTGCTGCACTCACCAGTGAAACCAGTGGTTGACAATTTTGATGTTAGCATGAATTTTAATTCAGGAGGAGTCCATTCCAATAAAACTTCGAATTTATTATTTTTCTATAAGTTTCAAACAAATTATTAGACTAAAGTAAATTTTTTTGGGGTTTTTTGGGTTTTTTTTTGTTTGAAGGGTCATGTGACATCTCTGTCCACGTTTTCCAAGCTGGGGCAGGCAGCACAGTACTTTCCCTGAGTTAAGGCTGTAGATGTGTAGTAATACAGACTGGAAAATCCCTCTACAATTTGCTTAAAATCATGACATTTAAATAAGTAAAACACCTTTTGAACTCTTATGTTTTGGCTTTTGCATGTCTGAATGCTTGTGAACTAGAAACAAACATACTTCTATGTATTTTTGTGTCATGGTTTGACTTCAGGCAATGGCATTTTAAGAAAAAAACATTGCAATTTTCCCAGCGTGATGAAAATGCTGATCCACCAAAATAGTTCTGTAGTTCTGAGTTCAGCCAGAAGTGAGAGAAAGAGAGGCCATCTCAATATCCTAGATACAAGGTATAGTCAGGCCCCCATGGAAGGATGTTTTGAGAGCTGTACCATCATATTTCAAAGAATGCTTTGGGTTGGAAGGGGCTTAAAGGTCATTGAGTTCCAACCCCTGTGCCGTGGGTAGGGAACCTCCCACTAAACCAGGTTTGCTCCCAGCCCTATCCAGCCTGGCCTGAGCACTTTATTTGCCAACTGTTGGCACAAAACAGTAAATATACTTAAGACTGACTTAGTGCTGTTGCCAAAATGAAAAAAGCTGTCCTGGGAATAGGATTTTTATGGTTATAGTGCATAACCTGGACTAGAACCTGCAGTAATGTGGAAATGTAAATAAAAACAACATTCTTCTCTCATATTGCTATAGTAGCAAAAGCTAGAATAGGCCTGGTGTGTGTTCAAAATGTATGAAATTGTTAAAATTATACACTGTGAAAACTGCAGTATGCATTGTTTAGGAAGGATTTCACTAAAGAGGTCGTTTTCCAATGTTAACTTATTAATTTCCAAGGAAAGGTAAATGTTTCCTGCTTGGAAGGTTTGTTCATTTATCAAAGAAATGGTGCCTCCTACACTTTCTTGATTTCCTTTTGTGTGGCTAAAGGACTTGAGTTTCCAGCACAGTCAACTATCTTGCTTCTAAAGGTGCTATTCCAGTGCAAAATATTATTTTGATGAAAAACTAATTCCTTGTGAAAATCTAGTCATTACCTTCCCTTCCCCCCTCCCCCAACGTCCCTTAATGAAGATTGAAAAGGTAAATGCCCTTTGAATAATATCCATAAAAATCTCATGGGCAGCCATGAGGCTGCATGTACAGTTCAGTATTTTAAGAGGAAATTCAGTATGGTAAGGTAGGGTTGTACTGTAGTATATTGTGATAGTAGAGCTGCACTAAAGGTGAAATCTATTTTGAGACCAGGATGACTAATCAAATAAGAACAGCACTGAATCTAGCAGCTTCTTTTAACATATGCTACTGAACTTAGATATTTCACATCTGTATGACTTTCACCTTCTGCCCCCTGGGCACTAACTTAAAGCGATCATCTAAAGGATAGGCATTACATTTGTTGTCAGTGTCAGAGTTCTAATCGGATTCGTAGAATTTCTACAGAACCATGTTACCTAGGTTGGCTCCTACACTAGGATTTTTAATTTCCTTCCACGTTTAAAACCAAGCAGAGATATCACCATTTCTTTTGTGCAGCTTTCCTAAGGATGCAGTTTTTACTATCATATTCATCAGTCTGAGGCTCTGTGACCAGAGAGTTGTCTCTTTTCTATTGCATTTGATTCTCCTATTTTTCTTCTAATTATGTAATGTATATCCTGTGATGCAGGTTCTCCACCATCTGAACTGTATTATCTGTTCAAGTGTAACATGTCTGGAAGATGTTCCAGTCCTTCAGATACAACCTGCTAATCCTTCAGCAGCTTTGCTGCAGGGATGCCAGTGTATCATCTGCTCTGGGTAGCATAGGTTGTTGATTTTTAAAATTTTTGAATCTGTTTTAAATAATTTGTCAGGAACCTCTAATGAGTTTCAGTATTTCTTTCAGTGACACTAGTTTCCGTGTTGTCTGCACTACCTGAAATTTCAGCCTGTAAGCGTTCTCTGTATGTTTTCTTTCTGTATCTTTTTTTTTTTTTTTTTTTTTTTGGGGGGGTGGGTGGTTATTGCATGGTCCTTGTGGTTTTATGATCATGCATTTTATAATTTGAATCTATCTTGTTAAGGTTTCAATTTTGTTCTCTATTCTCAAGTAATAATGTAGGAGTCTTCATAACCTACTAGGTTCAGTGATGCCTTACTGTGAACTTGGTATTTAATTTCCTGTTTGTATGCTGCCTTGTCTTGATGTCTTATGATAGGCTGAGGTTTATGTTTTCTGTTTTATGTTGCCTTTTTGTTCCCTTCCTCCTTCCTTCTCTCCTTTTCCCTCTCCTATTTCCTTTACCCTTGACTACAAGTTTTGGCATGATAATTTCTTCTGCTGCAAGTATATGACCCCAAACAGAAGGTCTGTCCATCACCTTATTTTTTCTTCATAGTGCGTCACGAGCAATTTTATGTGATCTTGTAATTTGCCTGTCTTTTCTGCTCTGTATTGCTTTTTGATGGTTTTGGTGATCGGGGTGGGTTCTTGGGCAGGCTTTTTGCTGTCTTTTTGTTCTTTTCCTGTCTTGCATTCCAAATTGTCCCTGAGAGTGCTCTGTTGGAGAGTTGCTGTACATATTGTGTTTGTCTGTATCTGCTCATAATGGTAACATGAAGCTTTTGCACATTTTTGTTCAATCTCCTGCAGCTTCGTTCCAGTTTCTAAATGGTGAGGATTTTAATCAGAGAATTCTAGAATTCAGCTTTCTTGTATCATTCAGTACCGGTCTTCCCCAGATTCTTAACCACAGTTGTTTTTCTTTTTTTTTAAAAAAAAAACCCTTTCATTAATTCTTGAGAGAATTTTAAATCCTAGAAATCCTCTAAAAGCATGAACTGCCCATGTCTGCACATGTTAAGGTGCCATTGGAATATGTAGTCACCTTTGCAAGTAATGAGTACAGTCTCAGGACATCATTCTGCTCTCCACAGATAAGGACCTCTGCTGCAGAGCAGTTTCAGAAATAAGGCTTTCCATTCATACAAATTACACTTTACATATTCTTTTCACTATGAAGACTATGTGTGAACCATTGGTCTTTTCACGTGAAGGATTTTTTTAATAGAAAATAAATCTTTGTATTTGGACACTACTTGTATTTCCTCAAACCTATTGTATTTTGCCATGTTTGGACATGCTACAGAGCCCTGGTATCTGTGTGCTGCATAGACCACAGAAGCTTGAACTTAAATGCACAGGAGATGTTTTTCTCCCAAAATTTTCAATGGAAACAAACTTAGAGACTTCAGAGTTAGATTATGCATAGGACTTACCCTGAAGTAGCAATGTGGGCTAAATGCTTTGATCCTGGGGAAGAAATAATTAAGTTTCCCAGCTTCATTCTTGAAGGGCAAAGATCTTAGCTTCTGTAACCAGTGCTAATCCATTCTTTAGACAGATAACTAAGGAATTTTTATCATCTCAGGATCCTGTATTTTTCCTGCTTGTTGATGGGAGTCTCTCCCTCTGAATCACACACAGAGATATTAGATAAATGAGCTCACAGTGAGAAAACAGAAAAAGAAGTAAGTATGTTCTTGCAGGGAAGGTGAGAGTAAGAAAGTAAGCAATTATACTTCCTTGAACAACAGAAATATTATTAGAATAATAACATTTTCTTCTAAACTTTTATTAGAAAAATCTGATATAAATATTTCTGTCTTAAACTTAAGCCTGAACTTTTCTAAGTAAGATGTAAGTGTCTGAATGTTCATGTTCATAATCTTGTAATTTTGGAACCGTGCAATAGCAAACAATACAATATAATTAATTGTTTGGTGTTTTCACAGTGTTAATTCATGTGAGGAAGCGTTACTTAGAGCCCTTCTGGGGATGGAACTGCAAGTTGTGAAATAGTTCGTGGCTGTTCTCACTTAGAAATTCCCTCCCTACCACTCTCACACTGATTTTTCTTCTCTCCACAGCTTGTCGCCCTGGGCTGTGCTGGCATGATGGTGCAAGAGGGTGCACCATACTTGAAAGAGACTATGGAACTGAACCCATTTTAAAGGATTTGTATTGTTATGCTTTTGGCATTCACAATATACTGGTGCCAAACACAAATGCCATCCCCTCAGCCAGATATTAAAGCTGCAAAAATCAGGGAGCCAGATTTACTAGGATTTAGAAACATTGCCTCCATACAAGGAAGACATATGAGAGGGGTCATTAGGGAACTGGGCTTCTGGCACTTAAAATCAGGAGTAGTGTGAGCTTGTAAACAAAGAAGTGTTGAGAAAGCCAGTATGTTCAGAAGAACATGTGGTTTGAAGTTGAAATTGTGGTTGTGGTTATGCTATGTGATTTCAGATACATCAGTCAAAGCAGAGAAAAATCAAATAGGCTGCCAGTTAAAGAAGGAAATGTGGCAGAAACAACTGCTTAAAAACAAAGATACATGATGAGGGAAACAAGTCCAACCCTAAGTGGAAGGAGTGGCATAGTACACTTACCAGAAGCTTGACAGAAGAAAGTTAATCCACAGACAACAAAAAATTTGTTGATAAAGGTGAAAACTAAGTAGGCCTTCATGGTGGTGATGTGGTGTTATTTACTTCTTAAAAATTGAAATATAATGAAGAAACTCCTTTCTTCATCAGACAACCTTACGAATCCACATGGACTGAAATTCAAAGCCTAAATCAAAGAAATGCATAATTTGGTTTGTAACTGCCCAGCAAAGATGGTAACACTGGTTTCAGTGTTCTGAGACCACCAAAGAAGCAGCCAAGTCAGGCAATAGAATAACCACGGGCTGCCTTATTTGCCGGGAGCGACAGGTCGAATACCACGAGGCTGTGACACGGGGATCACCCAGCAGATGTGTCTGGGGCTCTTGGTTGGGTCTGCAGCCGTGAGCTGGGTCAGAGCAGCTTCCAGGGGCTGCCCCAGAGCCTCCCAGCTCAGGGATTGCTCTGCAGTGGCTGCTGCAGCACGCTCAGCTTCAGTGTTCTTCTAGGAGCAACTGCAGTTCAGCTCCTCATAAGGGGGAAAAGAAGCGCCTTGTTTAAAAGAATGAAATCTTCTTAGTTCACTTGAATTGTTTTTGGTCACCACCACACTGGAAGCATTGGGCCAACACACCCACTTATGAAAAAAAGTGTGGGAAATGGCAAAAGAAAACCCACATACTAAGGAGCAAGTGACAAGAATAATGAAAGCAAGGAGACACTCTACAAAATACTGATGTCCCTATTAAAAGAATAGAAAAAGTTGTATATTCTGGCAGGTAACATGAAAGCACAAGAAGACAAGAAGAATTTTGAGGAGCATCTAGCAGAGGAATTTACAAGTAGCAACAAATCTTTCTTTCAATATATCAAAAAGCAGGAATTAAGCCAAAATTTGAAGGGTAAGGATGGTAATTGTGATATGAAGAGAGCACTCAGAGGAGGGTTTAGGCCATCGCAGAGGAGCTACATTAATTATTTTCATCAGCACTCACTGCACAAGAAAGAGGGCAGATTCTGATCTAAAGTTGTCTTTGTGAGAGAGTTCTCAGAGGACCCAAGGGGAAAGGAAATGGCTACAGAGACTACACATGGAGCAAACAGAGCACGTAAAGAGCAGCACATTGCCAGGACAAGGTGGTGTTCATGACAGAGTTCAGGAAGAATTCAAGCCTAAAAGAATTGAATGACTCCTAAACCATGATAGTGGTAACTTTTTCAAAGCTGCCTTGGCACCCGAAGACAACTGAAAATCTGAAGGCAACTTTTTAAAAACTTTTTAAGAAGAGACCTGGGGAAGTAAAAAATTCTTAAGCATTTTTTTAAGCATGACATCTGTACCATGCAGATTAGCTATCAAGAACAGAGTTACTTAATATCTTGATGAAATTATGTTTTTGTTGGCCTCTCTGAAGTCGTGTCAACAGTTCTGTGGATAACTGTGATGTGATGATGTAATTGATGTGGCTTCCTTGGTTTTTCCAAAAGTCTTTTGAGAAATGTCTTACTAGAAGCTTTTAGGGAAATCTTTCACCATGCCATGAGAGGGAAGACCCTTGTATGGTTAAATGCTTAGAAGACAGGAGTAAATGTTCAATTTTCACAGTAGAAGATAGTGACAGATGAGGTTCTGTATGGTCTGTGCTAGAGCCTTTTCTGTTCAACACGGCTATAAATGACTTTAAAAAGCATGCTAGCAGTAAGGTAATCAAGTCTGATGATATTAATTTATTCAGGGTAGTAAAACTTGCTGACTGAGCAATAAAATGACAGCTGAAATTCAGTGTATATAAATGTTCAGTGATGTACATAAAGAGAAGAAATACTGATTTCACTTCCATGAGCTGCCTGGAACGAGAGTTAGGAGTTACAATCAATAGTCACAGAGAAACATCAGTGTTCAGTAGTTTTCAAAAGAGAAAATCAAATATTAGGAGCCATTAGGAGGACAATGAGGAACAGAAAAGAGACAGGTACTCTGCTATAATGTAGATCTGTGGTTTTCCCCTGTCTGTAATATGTTGTGCAGTTCTGGTCTTGTCCTTCCCTACCACCTCAAAAAAGTACAAGGGACCGAAGAACATTTAGTCAAGGCCAACTAGGATGGTCAGAGACATAGAATAACTTCATATTAGAATAATGTCCATATTAGAATAGCTTCCATATTAGAAATCACTTCAGCTACAACTCTTCAGGCTGAAAGGAGATATTCTCAATGGCAAGGGGCAAACTGTTGAAAAAAAGAACCAGGAAGAAACTTAAATTATTAGGGGTAACAAATAATTATAATCATAATAAAAAAAAATAGAGTTGAAGGAAAAGTCAGAGGGTAAATACTATAAAAACAGGGAGATAGAGATACTGAAGCACTAAGCAGAATACTTCTTGATAGCACATTGAGGGCATCCAAATACATGGTGAATGCTGATCAGCAGTTCTGTGCACAGAGACTTAACAAGGTGTATGACCACAGCTCAACACTAGATACTGAAGAAATGCTTTTTTAATCAAATACTATTAGTTTGATACTCATTTACATTTGCAATTTTTCAGCTATTGTATGATTTAACTCATTTAACTGTTTTGTTGAAACGCAAATGGTAAGCACATATCTTTTAACATATTTCAGAGTTCAGCTCCACATGACACTTTCAGATGAACTCCTGGGACTCTAAACTAAATGAAACCCATAATTTCCAATTTCCATCAGGAGCACAGCTATTTGAATTAATTTTTCTCTATAATCTTTATCAGAATTTGAAGAATACACCAGCTCAAAAACATATCAGTCAGTCAGCATCATAACAAATCTTTATTTTAATATTCTTCATTATTTAAATAATGAAAAGAAACCAATTCATCTATTTTCTTAAAAACCCACAGGGCTGAGACAACCAGATAGTTTCCAACTAGTTCATGAATGCTGGTGTAATATAGACCAGTAGTGGCTAAATTATGGTGGGCTGTGGTTAAAATCACTGCAGGTGCTCTACTTAATGAAGTGTTGTTTAGGTGGCAGATGACCATGACATGTTGGGGTCATATGAGTCATCAGTACAGGAGAAGGAAGGTGTAAATGCTGAGCTGTGTGACATCAAAGGACGTGGAGGATTTCACTTAACTGATGTAAGTTGTAGTCTGCTGCATTCAGCATCTGCTGACCTGGACCAAAATGTAGTTGCCAACATACATGTGGAAAGCTCTGTATATTTCTTGTTGGTCACCCATATTTATTTTATAGCTATTGTAACAGCAAAGGCAGATGGGTTTACTGAATTTTCAAAAATCAGTTTTCAATATAGAAAACTAGGGGCAAATTCAGTGTCAAACCCCCAAACTTTCTGATTCCAACTTTTCTTCAGAGGTGATGGAGAGAAGAAGGTGCAAAATCATCCCAATTAGAAAGTGAACAATAATTTCATATGTAGCTCTTAGCAGATGAGCAGTCAACAGTTGCAATATTAGGGATGCCGGTAATTTCAAACAACATTTCTTTTATGGAGAATATCTCCTATGCAACATGAATGGAGTAATATCACTTCTGTGAGAAGAACAAATGATTTTGTAGTAAGCACATGTCTGGACTCAGTTTCCAGGTATGCAGTCACCATCACAGAGGCCTGATGCTGACCTTTTGTGGGGAGGTTAGAACAACTGCAGGCTCATCTTCCATATGAGTTACCTCCTGGGCTGCCTCGGTCATTGGCACTGAACTTCATCATTATTTTAGTACCAAAGAAGCAACACAAATGTGTTATCATTTTTGTGGACATGTAAGTAAAAGGAACTGAAAAATTACAACAGTTTTTAAAGATTAGAGAAGTGTCAAGACATTAGAGTTTTGATTTAATGCTTCATTGTTAAAATGTCTGTTGCCTCCTATCCTTTTCCTTTTATTTCCTTCTCTTTTTTCTTGTTAATATTTGTTCTTTTCACTGGCATTGCATGTCTTACCAAACTTGTCTATTCTTCTTCTGTTTTATACATCCCAGTTCAACACCTCTGTCCTCATTATCCTACGTACTTTGTCAGTGTTTGAGTTCCCCAACTGTCTTTTTTCACTCCTGGTGATTTGTCAGAGGTAAAAGAAAGTAGAATCTTCAAAGACATTGGATACAAAATTGTAATACCCTTCCACTTAAGTCAGTGTTATTGTCTGGTTTTTCCGGGGCTTGTAGCTTGGCAAAGTATGAATGCCTCTGTAGGGAACGTCAGCAAGTGAAAGTGCTGATTTTCAAGTTCTTTTTTGAAAGGATGTAGACAACTGATTTTTTAAAATGAAATAACTGAGAGTCCATATGAAGTAAGCAAGCTGTTATCCCCCACGTAATTCTTGAAAATCACAAGTTCATCTGAAACACTGACTCTCTCTTTTTATCCTTTGATTTAATTCTGAAGATGACACTTCCTCCAGAAAAGATCAGCCCACATAATCAAGCTGAAAATGGTCTTATAATGGAAAAAGTTAGGCAATCTTAACAGCAGGTGTCAGTGTGAACTCTGCCTTTCTAATTAACAGTGAAACCAATCTGATTAAGAAGTTTCAGCACCATCACATAATACTCTCAGTTGTGGATCTTAAAAGCTCTTTTATTATTCAAAAGTGCTTTCCAAATGTTGTTCTTTCCCATGTCAAATAGTTACAATATCATTATCAGGCTATTTTTCTGTCTTTCCAGCAATTTTCACTAGCAGCAGCACCACAATAAAAGACTTGAAATAGCACCTCTGAAAGCAGCAACAATTATAGTAAATATTTGCTGTTATATAATATCTATTGAATTTGTTTTATACAAGAATGTGATAAATAAGTGATAAGGTTGATTGAAAAGCCAGACTAAGCTATGAAGAGACAAACGAAATATAATTTTGAAGAGATTTAGGGAACTCTATACTCAGTAAAAAAAATAAAACCCTAGTGTAGAAAGTCACTGAGGCATGTAGTAATAAAAATCAATTGTCTGCAAAGCTGGCTGAACAAGCTGTAAGGCATTAATGAAAGGAATTAAATTGGAATTACCTGGAAACTAGTAAAGTGGGGGGGTTAAGGTGGAAGAAGTGAACACTTACTTATATCATGAAATCCATTTAGGTATTCCTTCTTCCCTTCTGCCTTTAGCCAATATCTTTTCTCACCCATATCTGTGCTAGGTGTGAAAAGTTATTTTGTATTTTTGAAGATCTTTGGAGTGTCTACCCGTATTTCTTCTCCAGTACAGATATTCCAACTACTGCACTGTTGGGATATTTAGTCCTAATTTTTTTTCTGAGAAGAAAGGCATAGAAATTTCTATCAAGGTGATTGTTTAACAGCGTGGTTTATGTGGAAGCTGAGGATAATTACCGATGAGGCTTATGTAGATTTATTCTATGACTAGATATGAGATAAAAAACATGGCCAAAATAGAAGGCGTATGTAAGATAATGATTCCTTTAGAAGTTCTGAAATATATATGTGTGTGTGTATTTTTATATACATATGTATGTATGTATTTATGCAGATGAGAAATTAACAAGGCTGGAAGGCAGCCAGGTTCTCCCAGCTGAGAATTCCCCTGGCTGCCTGCTTTGGCTGGCACCTACCACACCCTGCTCCTGTGTCACAGAGCTGCAAGTACCTTGTCCTTCAGCTGTACTCAGTCAGTGCACATAAAGAAGCTTTCACTAGGATTTAGAACAGTGGGAGTCTGTCCTGAGAATCAGTGATCCGTAACTGCCTCCATCATCCAGCCTCCTCTGTACCCCCAAAAACTTTCCATCTTTTTGGCTGCCTGTTTCGTGTGGCTCCCATGGTGTACTGCGTGAGTGACTCCAGAATGGGAATGTATTATCTTCCTGATCGCTGTAAGGTAGAAAAGCTCTGCTACTCCTCATATTACACATGGGGAGTTAAGGCCATGCTGTGTTTCTACTGACTTTGAAATCTGTGTTTGAATTCAAAGAACCAAATTGGCTGAAGCTATGTCTGTATGGCCTGGAGGAGCTCAGGTATGAGCCAGTCCTGATCTCTGCCTCAGATTTCTTTTTTGGAGAGGCATCTTGATTTTCTCGATGAGAAGAAAAGTGATAGTCAACCTGCAGGCAGTCCCCAGGGAATTTTGACTCTGGCCCCAAGTGACAAGGCACTGTAAATATAGCAGAGATTTAAAAGCCAGAGTTATTACAGTAATTAGGTGTCCATAATTTCAGCACAGCACAACTAAATTTTATGAGATTTGGTTGCAAGAGTGGAATCCAAAGCCCAGAATTTGGGGACTAGACAAAGTTAGGATAACCCAGAAACGTCATGTTCTGAGTAGTAATTTGAAATTATCTCAGAAGTACTGGTAGTGATGCCTTGAGTGGCTAGCTAGAAACAGAGACTAGACAGGAATAAGGGAATAAAGGTAGGTATTTATTTGAAAGGCCTTCAAAGGTTCACCCTGGGAGCCAAAGGCTACATCCAAAAATGGACCCCAATATGGATGATGTGTCACGAGTTCCCCACACCTTTATAGGTTTGGTTCATCTGCATAAATTCTCCAATTAAAACTTCAGTTAATGATGTAATTTCCGTGAGCTCATCCCCCTTCTAAGATGTTGGTTTACACATTTTTGGGCCCAGGACAGCCTGGGTGTCCTTGGAGAGCAGGCCTGGAGAGACTTTGTTATGTCTAGAGAACAGAAGTTAACAGGCTACAAGAAACTTCAGAGTTAAACACTACATTTGAAAAATGTAAGAGTTGAAACCTAAGGCATCAGTAGCATGTAGGTTTGTCTGAAAACTCATTCTATTTGGGACTTGCGTGTCTATCCCAAGACTGCAAGGTAAGAATCTAGATTTCCTCTGAAAGTACTTACAAGTAGGAAGGGAACAAAGTAAACTTTGGTTGTACTGTACCTTCTAACCCTATGGCTAGAGCATTCAACCTGCAAGTGGGAACCTCTGGCCCTTCCACTTTGTCTCTCTTCAGCTGGAAGTATTTAAAATCATCATCTCTTTGGGGCTGCCTTTACCACTAGGGTAGCTGGTGGTCTGCTTTGGGGCATCATCTTCTTATTGCAGGCTTGAACAGATTGTACTGGAAGCAGAGAGAAGCAGCATAATCCTATAGTGTAACAGTTTAGACATTATGGACTGAGCTGTAAACAATTTGTCCAAAACAAGAGAGGAACTCTGCAGAAGCAAGATGCTCTGCTCTCTTGGCTTCCAGGACTTGAAGTGGTGGACACTTATTTCTGGTTACTTATAGCATTGAATATTGGCATATTCTCCCTTTAAGTGTAACTCCAGCCTGACATACTGCATGGGATTAATCAATTTACAGAAAAAACAAGCTGCACCTCAAACAGTTTCTGAATTTAGTTGGATTCTGTGTTGCATCTGTTGCAGTGGGATTAAAATAACAGGGAAAAGTGACTTGTTTAAAAAAAAAAAAAAGGAAAAAAACCTCATCCTTATGGTTTTGGTTATCAAAAGGGATTCTAACTGAATGAAACTTTATTGACTTAGTCTTTACCTTCCTTAAGCATACTACTTGCCCTGAGCACTACTGAAAAAGGGAGAGAAGTATGTCTATACCAGCAAATAAAACCCTTCCCAAGAACATTCCCAGGCGCAGAAGCCAACTGGCATGGACTGACTCACAAGCACCCCAGTAAACAAACACAGCCAGCCTCCAGAGCGGGCTGACTGGATGCAAATCCTTTGGTGCTAATGGTCTGTGGGATGTTGCAATCCAATGCCTGGGAATTGCTTGGGAGACAGCTCGTTGGTACAGGCCAAAAACGTGTCGGGGACTGCTCTAATAATTTCAGACCAGTCATATTCCAGTGTCTGGGAACACTCAGAAGTACTGTTTAATTCACTGGCATAGACATAGCCTTAGGTTCACTGGTGTATTCCACAAATTCTTTCCAACTGCTCAGAGATGATAAAGACTGGTGATTATTGGTGAGGAAATATTAAAAATCAAGTCTTGATTCAAATGCCTGCTTTGTTGTGAACCTTTTTACTTTTTTAGAAGTACAAATTTATAGTTTGGTTCTGGATTTTTGGTCTTGTAGTATTTGTCTTGCTAGTGTAGCAAACCTTTTAACGTCTCATAGTAATATAAAATAGCTTGAAGATGTCTACAGGTTTTAGAATTAATTTTGTGGCCTTTATGGCAAATTTAGTAGACAACTAAATTTGAAGTGCTTTGTGTGATTCTGGATATATAAAAGCAGTCTTCTGTACAGAGTCTTCTCTGTCCAACACCTATTGTTTTCTTTCATAAGTTATTTATTTAGAAGATATTATAATTTTAAAACTATCATCTCAGAAAACAGACAGCTTTAAAAGACTTTCAGGTTTTGCAAAACACTGCTTCATTTTCTTGTGCAATTAACTGTGCTTATTATGTAGGAATTGAGTTAAATGATAACTGTGTTCCATATTAACTTGATACAAAAAAAGTAAAGCAATGGTTAGGTGTGAATAGAGATTGCCTATTTGAATTATCTTAATTTGTTCATAATAAAATTTTTAAGTCTTCTAATTCCTACTTCCTACTGCCCACAAAACGTTTTGTACATTAGCTAAGAAGAAATAGATAAACCACCCTGAATTAAAAACCACACTTGTAAGCACACAACACATGAAAAATAACTGTTTGGCCTTTACATTGAATTTAGCTAATTTTACCAATTCTTTCAGTCGTTTGATTGCAAATCTTGTACGAGAGAAAAAAAGTTAAGGTTTTTACCCCATCATATATTCTTTTCTCTTGGAAAAGAAATCAACTCAGCAAAAAGAATGCATAAAGAATTCAGCTTTAACCTGAACAAAATGGTTCCCTTTTTCTCCAAGTTATTTATTCATTCAAGTATCTTTATCTGGGTTGCTCTTTATTTACAGAACTAATTTAAATCCCCTGATTCTACAAAAGGTCAGACTAAAGCTTCTGTCACAGCCCTAATGCCCTTCATGAGTCTCTTTGTACTTTTATGGAAGATTTTTCAAGTCATGATGGTAAAGGAGCAAGGCCCTAAGAGGATCACTCTGAGACTCCTGTGGTCAGTATGTTATCTCACTTTTTTGTGATGAAGTTATGTTTGCATATTTCAAAGACAAAGATTTGCAGAAAATTAGCACATAAGACTGTGGTGAGGCAAAATAAAGAAGTAAGGACAGAAAGAAAATGGCAGCTTATACTGCAGCATATTCGTAGCAGGCTTTCTGGTATCTAAATAATAGAACAGATCTGCAGTATTAGATGGTGTCATTGTTTATACAGGGTTGCATAGACTAACAGAGAAAGGATGGAGTAAATTTGAATTAATACAAGCATTTTCATTATAAAAGAAAAAATAAAGCTAAATAAGCAAGCAGTAAAAAACCTTATTCTTCAGTTGTGCTATATCCTACTATCAACTGAAAAAATGTGATGTTAAGACTTTAATTTTGCTTTGTTTCAGCATCACTAATTCCTTTAAATCCTTCCTTCTTCTACAAACAGCATAGTCTCTATGCTGGGACAGGATATTCTAGTCCTAGTCCAAAATATTGTGAGACTATTAGTATAAAGGCAGTGAAAAAGGATATGAAAATATGTGGCAAACAAAACTGGGAATGATGGTTAGAAGAATCAAGTTTTAGATGTTTTATCTAGGTCTGAATTGTCATTGAACCACCTATTTTAAAATAAATGTCCATAAGTGTGGGTTGAGACAATGTGCTGCATGAAGTTCTTCTGTGTTATTTTATTGCAGTAAACATGCATAAATGAAAAATTGTGATTGCCAGTTTTTATGAGCAAAGCAGTTCAATAAGTAGATCTTTAGGACTGGGAGTAACTCAAGGTAAATAGATTTATTTAATGTACACCATGAGCAGAAGACTGCAGTCAATGTCCTCAGTGTGTAAAACTTGGGATGTTTGGTGTTTTCTTGTAGTCATCTGACTCTAGGAACGGGTACGCTAAAGAAAATCCGCAAATATATGGAAATCATGACACAGAGATGAGTTTGCAGCATTAGAAATTCGTGTCACTTACTCATGTGTTACCACATCCCAAACCAGCTATATCCATTCTAGCTACGTGGTCATGTTACATCTCCTCAGTGTAGGGAGCTTCAATGAATGCCAAAAAGTTGTGGCATGTTCTCTCAGCTTCCCACTTAATTTCAAATGCAAGAGAAGGTTGCAGTGGTTGGTGCTAGTTGGCTGGGTTAGAGAGTGTGGGATCTGTGGTTTGCTGCAGTTTGTAGTTTACAGTCTTCTCCAGGGGAGCTGAGTAACACAGACAGCGTGCATCTGAGCCAGCTGCAGCTTTCTGCTTTTAATCACAGCTGATGGACAGTTAACTGCAGAGATTTAACAATGGAAGTAGCCAGTGTTGAGGAAAGTCCAGGGTCTATAAAAGCAAAGAAATAAAGAGCGTTTTAAAAATTCTTTTTATAGGGTGAGATGTAGGAAGTACAAGTTTCTCTTTAAATTTAGGGCAATTTGATCTGAATTGATCTCGTACTCACAGAACTAATTTATACACCACATGTCTCTAAAAGGTCAGGCAAAATGGTCTTTCACAAACTTGATAGTTCTCATAAGTTACTATGTATTTTCATGTCCACACAGATTGTTGTTGACTCAATATGACGCATCCAAAAAAACCTCCACAGCCTATTAAAACCAGGGAAGGGACAGAGAAATACAGTTTCTTTAATGCACAAAATCTGACTAAAAATGGAACAGGCGTGAAAAGGACTTTATGCAGAAGCTGTAGGATATTTTCTAATCTTGAAAAGGTACCTGATGGAAATTACCTACTGATGAAGTGTTGCCAGACAAGAAAAGATCTGAGGATTAGTACTGCAGCTGGAGGATTGGTGAAAGAGTGATATGAAAGTAGAGGGCAAAGGGAGAGAGGAGACTGTGCAGGCATTTGAAATTTACAGACACCTATTAAATGAGATGACACAGAGGAGAGATGCATGAATGTGTTGTATGACCCAAAAACCCATATGTCATAGGTCAAAATGAAGGAAGAGATCACTAGTGGAGGAGGACCCAAAAAAACCATGTGTAAATCACTGAAAAGAGTGGGTAAAGAACAGACAGAAATGGACTTATTTTCTGGAAAGAACATGAGTTACTGCTAGGAAAGGGGGGAAATGGAGATAGCTAGGGAACACAGCAGCAGAGATAACAATGTAATACAGAAGACTGTAAATTACAGAAATATAAACTTTTAGGTTTGAGGGACTTCTGAAAATCATCCAGTCCACCTGAATGGTCAGTTGAATGAGGATTTTTCAGCAGATGAACAGGTCAGCAATGGCTTTGTCTATCTCACTCTTGAAAAACTCCAAAGATGAAGTCTGTCTCTCTGTCCTGGTGCTGTTCCACACTTAGCAAAGGCATTTTTTGTAATGTCCCATTGGAACTTCTCTCACAGCACATTGCTGCTATGACATCTTGCAAAACTGTCTGCAGCTACCATGAAAAATTTGTCATTTCAGTATTGCCCTTTCAGGCAGTTGCAGGCCGCTGCTAGCTCACACCATATTTTCTTCTTCACCAAGCCAAACAAATATGTGAGGAGCTATGCCTGTAGCTTGTTCAGGCGAGCTTGGGATAGCTTCCAAGATGGAGATTCCACAACTCGAATGAGCAGCTTGGTTCAGTGTTTGACCACTCTTCCAGTGAAAACATTTTTTATAAGTTTAAACAGAAATTTCTCTTGTTGCCACTCAGTACCATTGCCTCATAATTTTTTTATGGCATATCAAGAAGAAACTGCCCCTGTGATCTTATAATAGCAGGGTAGCCCCCATTAAACTTCTCTTGTGCAGGCTGAACAAACAGGGCTCCCTCACCTCCTTGGTGGGATGTGTTCCAGCCTCCTAGTCATCTTGGTGGCCCTCCCATGGGTTCATTCTGGTATGTCCAGATCCTTGTTTTACTGAAAAGCCCTAAACTGAACACCAGCTATGGCCTCTTAATTATGAGATAAAGGAGAAAAACCCACTTCATTTTACTTGCTGGCTACACTTTTCCCAGTACAGCAGTTGTGATTTAATCCCTGCTGGCAATGAAGTCCCATGCAGCCACTCACTCTACTCCCCAATGGAAGAGAGTGGGAAGAGAATTAGAAGGGTAAAAGTGAGGAAAACTTGTGGGTTGAGATAAAGGTTTAATAGGTAAAGCAAAAGCCATGCATGCAAGCAAAGCAACACAAGGAATTCATTCACCACTTCCCGTGAGCAGGCAGGTGTTCAGCCATTCCCGGGAACGCAGGACCCAATCACAGGTAATGGTGACAGCATCACTCTGAAATTCCCCCTCCTTTATTCTTACCCCACTTCATGTCCTGAGCATGACATGTATGGTATGGTACGGTATGGTATGGTATGGTATGGTATGTCATGTCCCCACCACAAACATAAATTAAAAAAAAAAAAACAACAAAAAAACCCCCAAACAAAAAAAACAACAAATAAACAACAACACAACCCACAAAAAACCCAAAACACAAAAAAAACCCTTACAAAAACCCCCCAAAACAAAAAAAAAAAACTCCCGAAAAATGAAAAAACCCAAAAAACCCCCCACCACACAAAAAACCAAACCAAACCAACAAAAAACCAGCAAAAATACCCCACCAAAAAACAAAACCCAGCAAAAAAACCCTACCAGATTCTAAGGGCTGGTTTTGGAGGAAGGTTTTGGTTACGAGGGTTCAGTCACAGTCGCTAAGAATTTTTTATGAGGAATCTGAAAGTGGATTCCTCTTAAGTGTTGGAGTGCTGTTCTTCTGCCCAGCTAAGAGGAGTTTTAAAATACAAGCTTTAAGCTGTTCTCATATTTACAGCATTGTTTAAAATGTAGTGCAGCTGTACATAAATTACTCCACATTTTGGAAGCAGCCTGCCTGCAGCACAAGGTTGCTTTGCTTATGCAGTTCAACCTGATGTTTAGAAATTGCTTGCACAGCAGGGGAAGACTAACATGGAGATTCATGTTAATTTCCACACTTGGCAAAGGTACAGAGGAAAAAGAAAAAATGGTAAAATAAAAGCACTGTAGTGATGAGAAGAGCTAAAATTAAATCACAACATCTCATCTAATCGCCTTCCATTCATTTTCAGCAGATTTAAAGTATTTAATACCTTGATGTAATACTGTAATTGCACGGGGAATTACAAAATAAAACAGAGATTGAGGCTAACAAATAAATGCCTCACAAAATGGGTGCTTAATTACTTACGTCCCAGTCCTTCTCTGTACTCCTGTCAGATTTGAAACATTTGAGTTTCACAGTGGAATACAGAGATACTCAGTATCTCTGCAGTACCTTTCCCAATGTGTTCTGGGTTCCCTTTGCCTACTGGTTCGTGTATGATAAATACGTGCAAAAACCTGTTTTCAACAATAAGCACAAAGAAAAAAAGTTCTCAGAGCAAAACATTCTGTCATTAGACTTTAGGAAAGCATCTTGTATTTTAGACTGTTGTATTTAATTTGATGGGTATTTTTCCACTGCAGTGGAGTTGGAACAAGATGATTTTTAAGATCCCTTCCAACCCAACCGATTCTTTGATTCAATTATATTCTAGTCCTGGTTTGCATTCTTGATGCTCCCAAATATGTGACATTAGCAGGTTTCATGCTGCTTGTGTCAGGATCATTGAAGAAAAATAGTAACTAAAACTGATGGGTAGCACAGGCACTGATGGAGTCTACCCCAGCACTGATATTTTACCTCTGAACCATACATCTATAAGTGGGAGAAAAATATGAGGGAAGAAAATGGCTGTTCAGCTAAGGGACAATGCTGACAGCATAAAAAATACCTGGGAAATGACCATAATTAAATTTAATATGGGAATTTACAGCCAGGATTCTGACTGTTGGAGGGGTGTTATTTTGGACCTGCGTTTCAGCCAAAGTAATGGAGTGTGAAAAAAAAAAAAGACAAATGCATTTCAAATTATACTGTTCATTTCATGTGGTAGAACTCTGGACTTAGTGTAACACAAAAGGCACTTGAAAAAAGCTTTTTGGCATTTCCACATCAGTTTTAATTGGTATAAATACAAATATAACACTACCTCATTGAAACTGGCTGGTCTTCATCTTAAAATAATAAATTTAGTTTCATTCCTGAAAGAGGGTAGGCAAGGTGGGCTTACAACAGTCCTCATTTTCTCTGGAAAAAGGGTGAGTACTTTTTCCACATCTGTCTCAGACAGAGCATGGTTGTTCCTTTCCAAAGAAAATTGTGTTTTGGGGAAAAGCTAATCAGATTATCACTCATTTTTCAGAGCAAGCTATTTGGGTAAAATGCCCAAAGGTATCCAGACTGGGGCCAATTTTTCCTGAAAGTAGTGGCACTTTCTTAAAAGGCATAGGATTAAATTACTACAAAAGGAAACTATTATATCAGTTGAAACTGTTAATATATAGTCATAGTATCATAATCTTTTATCACTTTACACATGTAGTTGTGTCATTGATTTTTAAAAAGTGCACTGGGAAAACTGAATCAGGGTTCTCTTTTTAATAAAACTCAGTGAACCTTCAGGGTTTAACATCTCCATATAAATAAATCTTATGTGTTACATCACACTTTGGAACCTCATGACAAAAAAAATCTGTTTTATTGTGCTGTAAAATATGCAAATATTACTGAGACTGCTGTTCTATAAATGCTTGGAAGGTAAGTTTCTCAGTTCTGGACATAAAGAATAAATCCATTGCCTTTGGTAGCAGTGGTTAGCCAATATTAAGAGCCTGTCCTCATTAGGAAGAGAAATGGAGAATAGCCCAATAGTGACAATCCTGGTAATTTACAGGAATGTATGCAGCATCCTGTTTTCCAGGAAATAGTCAAAATAATCACTATGAGACAGCGTCTTTGTTCAAAAATCAAAATCTGCCTGGCTTTCCAGAATTCTTTCCCAAACAGCTCTGCACGTCTTGCTCACAGAGGTATGCCCTTGACATCTCTTGCTTTCTTCTGGGTTTCTACTCGCCTCATACGTATGCATTGGTAATCAGTCTCACAGCCCTCCCGGGACCTCCTCCATCTCTCTCATCTTCTTGAATTGCAAGCTCTTTAGTTAGTTACTTAGTTACCACTCCCCAAAGGGGCCCTTACTCGCTCCTTCCAGTTAGGCTGCTGAAAAGCCAGTTTCTACTGCCCTTTTGATTTTGCTTGTCTCTAAGTTAGAGAAAGCATCTCTTTTCAGCATCCAAAGTGCCAAAATTTTGCATTTCTTAAAACTAGTACGTGACCTATTGTTTGTTGTTCTCGTATTTGCTTTGGAGTGATTGTTAGCCCAGACTTAACTAAGCACTGGAGCAGGGTGGTGGTAGAACACCCATTCTTTCCCCATTTGTGTGAGTGCTATCCAACTAATTTATTGGGCTGTGGGGTGAGTACGCCAGCTCCACAGCTGGAGAGCTTCTTCATCAGCCACAGCAGCAACTGGGCATTTGCCAGGACAGCTGAGGAAGTTAAAGAGAAGGGACTGGACACACCTCGGAAGGATGGGTCCATTCAGACCCCAAATGAAGCAGCCCACAGAAGGCTCCTATGCAGGATGTACCTGGAAATATGGAGAATATTCCTCTGAAACATTGCCCTACCCTTGATCAGTTTCTGATGCTATGTCCCTAGGCAACTATTTTGATCTTCTGTCCTGGGGCTCGATGGATTTTTGATCTGTCTGATTATGTCAGTCCCAGTATTCATTTAGGAGCAGGAAAATAGGGTGGATTGCATCTGGAAGATAATACCAGACACACTCAAAGTAGAAAGTAAGCGAACTAACCTTTGAAATCACGAGAAAATGTTATTATTCTTCATCCTCTGCAGTATTGAAGTCCAGTGCAGCGAAATACTCAAGTTTTTAATGTACAATCAATGACATGTTAGGAGAGGTTTCAAATTAATTGTCTTTAAATGGTGTGTTTGACGGTGTCATGTCTTTCTAGATAGGTAATCTGGATTACAAACAATGGTTAGATGACTCTGGAAATTACTGAGTGAAAATTGCTGTCTAGTGCTCTGCAGGATATTAATTAGGTAATCCTAAGTAGCACCTTTGCATTTGAACCTCAGCTACAGATTCATAGGAAACATGAAAAAATTATTTGATGTAGGAAATTGTCATGTTGAATTTTCTGTGTGCATTCCCTTACTTCAGGTATAAGTGAAGAAGCCTGTCCTTTAATTGACAGAAAAACTACCTAAAATTTTATTGCATTTGCAGGAGAGGAGGGATATGGGTATGGTTACCTCACAGGAGCTGACACACAGCAATTCATTACCCCATGGTACCCTCTTGGTGTGTCAAAGCCTTATGGCTTCAAACTGGTATCTTCTTACATTTTGCTCATTAATTCTCTGCATTGAACAAACCATATATTTTTTTCTTGAAGTCACTGAGAGAGACAAAGAAAATGATGACATCTTGCAATTTTGACTGCTGGAAGGATTACAAGTGTAATTATTTAGTTTATGGTGAAACTTGCAGCAAAACGGACCTATTGCTACTTTGACATGGTATGATTTCTGTAAAGCTTGTGTTCACCAATGCTAGCATGTATTTATTTCTCTACTTAGCTGCATTTCATTTTTATCCAGCATTTTATTTTGCCTAAAATATTTTTTTTTCAGTACCCTACAAATATGATGCATAAAATAAGTCATGGTCACAGTAAATCCAGGTTTTGAAACATTTTGAAATAAAAGTTGGTGCTGCTGAGAATACTTGTAATAAAAGCTTCCAGGCAGAAGATACTGTAGTGACACTATCATGCCAAAGCAATGATTATTTTATAGGTGATCAAAGTCCCACTCATATCTAAGAAGTTCCTGATTAAACAGAAAGTTGACACATCCTCAGCCCCCGTATCCTACCATATTGTCACGTTAACATTGCCATAAATAACACTTCTGGCACCCAATTTCAGATTAATATTACTTTATGCTTATATCAAGGGCAGGAGCAAAGGCAATGAATAAAGGGTACCTTTATTAATTAGTGCCAGGAGGAGTGACAGACTGCTTAATGGTCAAAAACATGATATTGAACAGTAAACTTTTCTCTTTTACTACAGTTCATGTTTCTAACAAAATAATCAAGAAAAGAATCAAGAGAGCAGGAAAAAATAATCTAAAAGCTCAGACAGAATCTCCAAAGACACCTCAGCAGGAGAAAACAAGCAGCAAACACAGAATTCTATGGATGGATGGATCAGCAAGCAGTAGGCCAGAAAAAGGGCTGCCCAACCAGCTCAACACAAGGACTCATTGACCCCATGTCATTGCAAGGCCACTCCTTATTATTTAATAATTCTATATTGTTGAATCTTGGAAAGGACATGAGAGACACAGCAGTGGGGGGACCTCAACAGTCTGGAGAGCTGGGCCAACAGGAACATCCTGAAGTTCAAAAGGAAATGCAAAACTCTAACCTGGGGGAAGACTAACCCATGCACTGGTACACCCTGGGGCAGACTGCCTGGGAAGCAGCTTTTCAGGGAAGGTTCTGGGAATGCTGGTGGACAAAATGATCATGAGCCAGCAAAGTGCTCCTGCAGCAGAGAAGGCCAGCAGCATCCTGGGGTGCATTAAGAGCACCCTCAGCAGGTCAGGAGAGCTGATTGCTCCCCTCTGCTGAGCACCAGTGAGAACACATCTGGAGTCCTGTCTCCAGTCCCAGATTCCCCAGCACAGAGAGACCTGGACGTACAAGAGTGAGTGTAGTGAAGGCCTACGAAAATGGTTAAGCAATTCAATGAAGTGCTACAAAAATAATTAAGGAATTGGAGCATCTGACACAGAGAGACTGAGAGAGCTGGGACTGTTAAGCCTGGAGAAGGCTGAGGGATATCATACCAATGTGCATAAATATCTGATGATTGGGAGTAAAGAATATGGAGCCAGAGTCTTCTCAGTGGTGACTAATTAAATGACAGGAGGCAATGGAACAAGACGAAATAAAGGAAACTACCCTTGAACATAAGAAAATATTTTTTCTGTGAGAATAGTGGAACCTCAGAAGTGACTTCCCAGAAAGCTTGTACAGTTTAAGATACTCAGAAGCCAATGGGACACTGTCCTGAATAACCTGTTCTAATTGTCCCTGCTTTGGGGGAAGGAGGGCAGGAGGTTGGAGGAGGTGAGGTCTCTTCCCACCACAAACAAAGAACTAATGAATAATAGCATAGATGAAGGCATAAAAGTTGCTTAAGAAAAATTGTCTGAAAGACACTACAAGCTTTAAAAAGACTCTGATGCTATGCTGAAGATATCAAATATATTGTAGCCCCAATTATACAATTTAGAAAGAGCTTTGCTGAGCATAAATTTAATAAAAAGACAGATTTAAGCAGCATAGGGTTAACTGTATTCTCCTACTAAAAGATTCTGACATGTTGAATAATTACAAAGATCACCATGTATCCAGTTCTGTGAAATCCAACTTACTTTATGTATGTTGTTTTTGTATGCCTGTTTAGAATCCTAGGAAAATAAATAACTGTGACATGTGAAGCCATGATAAACATGAATGGGGAACATACAAAATGGGTGCTTATTGACAATTTGATGTAATTGTAAATGTTATGCAAAATATGTTAAAAGATGAGACTTCTTACTGAGCTAATGTTCAGCCTGTTGAGTAGGAGTTTCCTAAATGGTCTTCACTCTAAGGATCATAACAAGAACAGTTGAAGACTTCTATTTTGTAAAAGAGATATAAATGGGAGATGAATCAAATGTAATTGCTATTGACATGCTTCATGCAATTACAGGGGAAAACATGATTAATAGCAATGAAATTTCTGGTTGATTAAAAATAAAATATAATGCCTAGAGAGAGGCCACAGATAAAGCTAAATGCATTAATATGAAAATTGGCATCTATTTAGGTGAGCCTAAATATAGTTCCTCTCAATTGTGGGGAATAAATATTACCTCTGAAGTTGTGGGAAAAGAGAATCTTGTTTGAAAGAGAAAGCACATTTGTTCAATGCACAAAAAGACTAATTGCTACTAGAAATCTGTTCATTTTGCTACTGACACAGTAATGATCCTAGCAAACACGAAAGGAGCATTTCAGGCAGATTGAGATGGACATGGAGCGTGAGCTCAAGGTGACTTGGCCCCGTGCTCCTCAGGTCACCAGCCAGCGGTCAGCCACTGCAGCAGACCTTCTGGACACCACGACTTGACAGGGCCAGAGGAGGGGGCTGCTACAGACTGCCCTGCGTCTGAAAGAATGCAGCTGTCAGTTTCATTTTCTGCATGCAAAGGAGCTTAGGGACTGAAACCCACCACTGTCTGTAGACACTGGTGGAGGCAGAGCGTGAGATTGCCGCTATTTGCAAATTAGGTGCATCTGCTTACGGAAATTATGGGAATTCTTTACATTGTTCAGGAAAGGAAGGGCTTGAAGTATATATTTAAGCTGCTATAATGAAACACATAAGAGTCTTCTTCCAGCAACCTCTGAACCTGAAGAGCGTGAGACAGACTTGGTGATGAAGATAGTGTGTAGATGTGGGTTGAATATAAGCATTGGACTAAAATAATCCTCATAAATGATGTATCCGATCTAGTATGCCATAAATGTACATACTCAACATCTGAAACTGGCCAAACTGAGTAAAATAAAGGGAAATTAGAAATGTAGCCTGAGGCAAGTTGCTTTCTTTCATCTGCTTCAGGAATGTCCCACTAAAGGAGAAAAAAAGCTAAAGCAACCAGGCATCCTAACATTTTGCCTTATTTACATCTGTTTAAATTACGTCTCATTGCTACAATTAAAAAAAAAAATCCTGATTTTTTTACAACTCCTTACATTGTTTTTACCTAAACAGCTGAGGAAAACTGTATGAATAATAAAACTAAACACTGCATACATATTGCTTTGTATAGGGCAAAGAGGAAAATTCAGGTAAGTTCAGAAGAGTATCACATGTTCAGACCTCATCTAACAGATGTAACTCTTTTGAAAAGACTGGAATTGTATCAGAGCTGAATTCAATCCACTGATGTTACATGAAGACAAACATCCCAGTGGATTATTTTTGGGATGGACAAAATATTGTATCCTCTGTTCAGAAAGCTCATAGTAAATGCAGACACAGATGGGAATCCACAAATACTTAATTTATAACTACCATACCAGCTTGTACAAATGAATAGTTAATTACTTGTTTATATATTTTGCATATCACTGTTCAATAATATTTTATGTTCTTTTTCCAAACCAAGTACCGAAGTAAAATATAAATAAGGGGGGTTTTGTCATTCATTTAGGTAATATATATGTCATATAGACATCTAAATCCCACTGCATTGTAACAAAATTTTGAAAGAAATCAAAAGATGCTTTTGCCTTGTAATTTGTTCTTTTCAGTTTCTGTCATTGCAGCTTTGTTAAAGCACAGTCTAAACCTTCCCGTATGGCATCTTTGGTACTTTCCTACACATATATTTCAGTAAATGGGCTTCAGTCCAAATTTTGATTCCTTTCTCTTTTATTGTTCAAAACAATTGACATCAAACTGAAACATGAAAGAGAGAAGAAAAGGTTGTTTTCTCTACATGAAGAACCACAGCGGTGTTTTACATTTTCCATATGAATACAATTATTGTTCATCTCTTTCTTGCACACTGCATCCTACATTTGGATTTTGGCAGGTGAAGTTACGCTTGCTGATGCTTTGTTCAATTCCAAACAGCACTTTAAGCTTTGTTATTGTCCACTAGACACTTCCCCTCCCCCACAGCTACTTAAATCCTTTCTAAGATCAGTTTTCTGGAGTCCATCTGGCATTTTCAGACCCCTGTTACGAGGCCACTGCCCTGCTGGGGTGTGCTGTGAGCTGCAAGGGGCCGTCGTGCTCTCTTACACACACACAGCAACAGAAGTGCTTTCTGTTTATACTCCTCCACATGTTATCTAGAACCTAATTTCAAACACGTTAATGCTAAAATAAGACTTCCAACTACTACTTCTATTTATACACTTTAAGCTTTCTCAATCCTAGCTTTATTGGCTAAAAAAAGTTTATAGATAACATACCCCAGGCAAAGTTCTCTAATGCTTCATTTAAGAAACATTAGTAACTGTGATCTGTGGAAATTAACCGAGATAAATCGTGGCTTTTTTAACACAGCTTCTTTCTATCCAATTTAGGTATCAAAGACTGAAACACTGGTCATATGTCTGAAGCATTTGAAGATCAAATAAGAAACAACTCTTGATAAAGAGGTTGAGTTTACACTGTTTAAAGGCTTATCTGGCCAGGATAATAACTTAAACCAAAGTTTAGGTATATAAGGATGGGGGAGCCAGTGCTGTTGGTGTGTATCTGACTCCGTTCCCCTATTTATAAGCAGATGAACATCACTTGGTCTAAATCTTCTGACTCCTCTTGCACCATCTGCCTAAGCATCACTTCTGGGGCTGCTTGACCATGGGTCTCCTGCACTGCCCTGTTTTCCCTGCTTCGCCTTGTGTAGTCTATTCAAGTGCCCACTCACATCAGAATGGCTCTGTCTTGCTGTTTGAAGCACACGGTGCCAAACCCAGCTGCACATTTTGGGTGAGGGCTCTGAGCTACTGGTTAAAAGTGGACAGTTTCTGCTCTGACAGCTTGACAAACCTGGTAATACATTTTGCTGGTGAACTGGAAAATCAGTCCTCAGCAAATCCCTCTAGCAGTCAGAATGTATAATGGAACAACAGTCATTAGCCTAGTCTTTAATGAAAGGCAGTAGTTCAATCATAGAACCCGTGGCATTCAAAGAAAGGTAAAGTTTTAGGTTTAGTGAATCCTACCTTGGAAACTACTTTTGTAAATCTGGAGCTATTTTTCATATACAGTTTGAAAGTGATCATCTGCATCTTCTCTGATCCAGGGAATATAACATTCAGGACAGTTTGTTCTCTATCAGCTTACAAGTTTTCCATGAGACCTTGGGCAAATGAAATAATGCAGTCTAATCCTTGGTTTTCTAGTAATGAAAAATAATGTTTGAATGTTTGAGGACTCTGCTCCACTGATGATGATGAAGTATTCTGAATCTGTAGCAAGTATCTAGAGTAGTCTCCTTTTGCTAAGTAGTAGCAAAATTCAGAGCTTTGGAATTGAATTTTTCATATGAAACAGAAATTAGTGACAAGTCAGTTATTTATCTAATGCAGTCTGTGCATTGAAAGATTATGCAGAAGTTCCTTTTCTGTAAATAGTATTAGGAACAAAGAGCATAAGGGTAATTGCATTAGACACTTCTGTCCTGCAACCAACCATCACCCAAATAACATTAAGTTTTCCTCACTCTCTTTCTCTGTCCTTGAGAGAAAGATGAGTGAGGCCAGACAAAATTCAGAAGTAACTGTCACAATTGGAAATGTTTGAGTTTCGCCATGGTTATGCTCATTTTTACTCCCTCCTCAGCTGAGACAGTTGAATCAAGTTTGTTAAACCACTGCCTTGAACATTTCAGGATAAAACCAGCTGGGCTGCCCTCACTCCTGGGTGACGATAGTTCATGGCACCCAGGGGACTTGACATGAAGAGAAGGAGGGGCACACCCAAACTGTTTGATTAAATCAGCTCTATGGCCAATAGTTTTCTGTTGAAGGGTCATTAAAATACCTGTGGACAGAGGAAGAGGAGTGGGTGCTACAGTGATTCCTACATTTGCTCTCTTCACAACTGGGAAACTCCTAGCCAAAGGCTGCATACTGCTTTTTTAGGAAAAGCAGATGAGACTGAGCATCCCTCTTCTTTTCTATGATTCCTTTTTCTTCATTATGCTTTCTGTTGGGGTTGTGTAATATAAGGGAATTTCAAGGATCCAGATGCCATCCAGAAACAAAAATAAAATTATCTGGTCATAGTTAATTACTTTTTGGCAAAATATTCTCCAAAGCATTATCCTGCTTGTTTACACATCTTTAACCTCCAGTGTATCTTAAATTATTCTATAATAGCTTTAACTTCAGATGCACTGTACCAATTAGCATTCCAATTTTTCTAGTTCAGAATAATTATTTTCATATAATATTTTTAATGACTATGCCAATGTAGTGCCCTTCATAGATAGTACTAAAATGTTAATTATAAACACAGCATCTATTTTCCTGTGTAAATTCTCTTGTAGAATCAAATTACTGACCTTTTTCTCATTTAATCCTATTTTCAGAGTTGCCTTACAGCACTTGACAGTGGAAATGAGAAACTTTCAGAGAGCCAGCTCAATTGTTTTCTTGGTTTTTATCACCTTAAATTCTTACCTGGAGGAAACAAAATCAAATGAAATCAAAATTAGCTGAAACAAAAATCAAAAGTGACTGGTTTTATAGGCCCATTTTCCCACATTACTTCAGATGTTGTCTGTTATGTTCATACCACAAATAATCAGGAGGAAAACACTTGGAGGGTCACATAGGTCAACAAACATCTGGCTTATGAAGTGTTGCCCCGCTGCCTGTACTATGTTGATAAAATTACTTTAGTCAGGAGAAAGAAATATAAAGTACAAAATATAAGTGTCAAATTTTCTCGTCTTGACATATGGAAGATTTGCATGTGTAATTTACATCGGCATAAATCTCAGTTTATCAAAATGAAATTCTATCCAAAATTCCAGGAGGAAAAGAAACATGGGGTGGGTGTTTCAGGGGTCTGTCTCCATCTCAGTGTGGGTACAGGGTCCTCTGTCCATCAGGATGAGACCAGTCCAGAGTGCTTTATACTTCTCCATGCAAGTCATTCAAAGGTTTCTTTCTGCTATGGAAACAATTTTAATCTACTCTAAATGCAGATCAGCAGTAAAACCCCCCAGCTATACAAATTCTCATTGTCATGCACTTCCCCAAATTCTTCTGTTTATCTCTAGAGCTTTTGCAAATATTTGAAATTCCTGGAGAAATCCGTCTTCACCTGCACCCACTAGCAGATTCACTAAAAGAATATTTAATGAGGAGGTACTCTGTTGTCTCTGTTATCGGGAACAGCATGCTTAGCTTGCTTTAATTCATGTGGCAGATAACTGCCTTTGTGATAAGTCAGTTTTCTTATTTTTATTGCTGTTCTTTGCATGGCTTTTATGTTCTCTTGTGATGTTACTAAACATTTTGCTTGAATAAAGATTGGGCTGCTTGTTGGATTTTTGAAAACTTTCTGTGTTGAAAAAAAAAATTGCTTTGGCCAAATTTTGTTTTCTTTTTTTTTTCCAAGGAAAATTCCTGTTGACTTCAAATAAGGGCTTCAGGGGTTAGCTGTCCAGGAAAAATGAATGTATGATCACAGGAAGAGATTTCTGACACTTTCCTTGGCTAGAATCATTCATCACATATTTGAATGGAGTGCTGCCTAGAATGGATCCAGGAAAATAGGTATTAGTTTTTGAACTCCAGTTATTGTGCAACCAAAGTGCAATAACATTATCCAGTATTTTTAGGTGACAATATTTTGTCTAGAGGAGAGAAAGCAAAAATTAGTAGATGTGATACAAAGAAAAAAAATAGTCCTGCATTAACTGAAGTAATTTTTTTGCAGTGACAAAATTAAGAACAAGGCATCTGCCATAGACACCTAATTCTAATGCCCAATCCAAGAATCTTTTTTTTTAAACTTCAGTCAGATTGGATCATTTTTCAAACAACTTTACTTGAACCTGAAATGAAAATTACTGGAGAGTTGGTACTCACACCATAGGTAATGAAATATCCCCAGCATTGGGGGCATTGTATCTGTGATCATCGCATGTATCCTCCCAAACAGGAATAAAAAAACCCTAGCACTGATCTTTTAGCATATATCTTGGGCAATTAGACAGTAGATATTTACCAAGAGATGCAATATCTTCAAGAAGGCATCATCTGGTGTTTGTTAGGTAGGTCAGCTTCCAGTGTAGCCTGTTACTGTCTGATCTAGCCACTTCTCATCCTACATTCCAAGTAAGTCACCTCATCTGTACTTATCTGGCCACTTTCTCAGTTTTCGCACAGTCAGACATGCTCATAAAACTGTCCTAAACACCTTTTCCACATCCTTCAACTATTCCAAACAGGTGTGGTGATATATCAGAATTTCATCACTGCTGGCCATGGTGGATTTGCTCTGTATTTCCTAGATTTTATTTAACCTTTCCCTGGAACACTGCAGGTGTGTGCTACATGCCAGCAGCCAGCAGTGACTCTGTCTGGAGAACAAAGGCCAAAAGAGCCTTGTGCTCTCCAGTGCTCTGAACTGTCAGAACTGCAGGGAGTTGGATGGGTGCAGCCGAGGAGTTTGCGAACTTTGTGTTTTTAAGCTGCCCTTCAGGACACAACCAGGGCTGTGGGTGCTGGTTGGATCAGTAGAATTTCTCTCTCCAAATGGTTCTCAATGCCATTATTTGCACTCTGCAAGTGACTGGTCTGGGTGATGGCTTCCACGTGGTACATTTGGTAGACATGAGTTGTCCTCTTCAGTATCCCCTGCTCTTTTGTTAACATTCTCAGCAACAAAAACTCAGCTTTGCAGATTTTTTTTTTCACTTAATGTGTGTTAAAAGTTGTGGGAGTCTCAAAAAGAAGGGAGCTTTGTGTTCAAGTAGAGAGACCCCTGTTTTCTATTTTTTGGAGGCCTCTTCTGCTCTCCTTTGTGGTCACTGCAGTCATGTTTGCAGATCATGGCAGGTTTGGCAAACCCTGTGAGTCCCGAGGGTGGTTCTGCACACTGTCCACAGCACGGATATCAACAAGCCCAGCACTGCTGGCCCGCTGATAACCCGGCTCTTCTGGAAACAGCTGGAGCTAATGCAAGTCTCATTTCTGACCCCTGTGTTCCTGCCTTAATGCTTCCAAATAGGTATTTTGGGAAGAATGGATGGCATGAACAGAATTACTGTAGGACATCTGTAGACATACAGTCATCCTGACTGATGTTAAGACATGTGATCTGCTTTGGAGTAATTTTTTACCATTGCTATGGAGATCAGAATGCCTTGGGTTTATTTCTAAGCTTGGATCTTGCGCGACGTGTCCATTTTTTTGCTATATAAATTTAAAATTAAAATATTGGAATATATATCACTGTTACAAGTTACACTCTTAAATCTCCCTACAGGCACTAAAATAAATGGCCAGGTTTTTAAATAATTAAGTACTTCCAGCTCCCATCAAATTCAATAGAAGAGTTGTAGCCAGGAACAGGCAGCAAACTTCAAGATAGAAAATACAAAGAAAATACAATTTTAACCGGTATTGTATCAACCTGAGGCATAAGGTGTAGAAAATGTACCCTTGCCGTGGATTCTGCAAAGTGAGGGGCTCGCTGTTGATCTGTCCACTAGTTGGCAGGCACAGCCACGCAGTCAGCCATCCTGTGAATGCACCCCTGGCTGCTGCCGAATCTCTGCCGAGGCGTCCTAGCAACTGTGTGCCAGCACCGCGCTGTGCAAATGCATAAGCATTAGCAGGATCAATCAAACCTGCAGGGGGGTTTTCCAGTGGCTGCTGCATAAAGCATTTCACTGGAACAGAGTGAAACACCTGGTGAACAGGGACACCAAGGTTAAGCGTACTTCCAGGACTGCATTCTTCTTCTTTTTCTTAAAATACCCAACAACCAGAAATCATAGTTCTGAATGCATAGCTTGGAGATTTTTCCCTTCCCTTCAAGATCCTGTTCCTGAAGATTATGCAATTGTACAAGTGCCTGCAGCAGATGCTCAGAATATTCTCACTCTTTGATGGATTACATGGGTCACTTCAAATTTAGGGGCAATAGGACCTTACAGATCAGATTTACAGTATATTTAACATTCCTGTTTCCATAGTGGTCAGTGCAAAAGGTCAGCAAGGATTGAACAATCTGTAATGTAGTAGTGTACACTACTTTTTTCCCCTCAATAATACGTTTCAGAAAAATACCATTACATATCAGCAATTTTAGTTGACTTACAAGATGAGGTGAATTTTTAAAGTTTTTAATTTCGCTTTCTGCCTTTGCATCCCACATATAACAACCCTGTAACATTTATTTTGGAGCAAACTTGTTGTTCACTCAGGAAACCAAGAAATGAGTCACTCAGCTCCCATTTCACATGAATGTTTCACTCCATGTATATACAGATTCACAATTTCATTTTCTGCCTTCTGTGCATTATCTGATGTATTAACATGCTTTCCTATGCTCCTTCTACTCTTTCACTTTTCTGTAGCTGCTGGAGAGACTTTTGTCGAAGCTTTTTTTTTGTACTGAGGCAAAATCCTGTCAACAGAGTGCAAAAGCATGTTTAATGGCCTCTAGCTGGCTGCAGATGCCCACATTTCTGAATAGTACTCAACATCAGAAAACTGAACGTACTATTAATTAAAGCTTTCTTTTCAAATGATGCCAAAATAGAATATTTTCTAGAAAGACCTCACTTTTCCTCCAACATGAAGTAAGATGAAAGACATTTACTTTGTGATTTCATTTGCATTCTCTGAAGTGACTCTCTGAAATGTGCTTTGGTAATAAAGAAAGCACTTGTTGCCGAAAACCAAAAACAAAGTATTGCTTGTCAGTCTTTATGCAGTGTATCTGCATATGTGAGTCTTGCATGTGAAAAATTACTGGTGGTGTAAAATAGGACATGTAGAGCCACACACTTACTGGTTAGAAGATCCTAAAAGGATTTTTTTCTTCCCCAACCGCATTAAATTGTCTACACCAAATATGTATTATAACGTTATTAAACAATAATATGTTAAAAATTATATTTGGTATGTAAAACATGTATAGACAGTACTGAAGAGAGATAAAACAACTGATTTTTTTTCAATTAAAAAAAACCCCTTGTTTTATAATGTAGCAATAAGTTTTAAAGTTTTTCATTTTGTATCCCTTCATCCCTGTAATGCTGCATAAAGACTCTATCTGCATTTTTATTTCCTTTTATGCATATATATGTATTTCAATGAAAAAAGGAAAAGAGAATTTAAATAAAGCGTAAATGATCAGTGAAATGTATAGGCGTTGCTTATTGTCAGAGTAAGCAAGCATATGCTCAGGGTTACACAAGTGACATCTAAGTTGTGTGGAAGTTGTGCTTGTCCCAGTTCACCAAATTGGAAAACAAGCTGGTAATTGCCTTCCCCCACAACTTCCAGGCCACATACTGTGCTTTCATTTCCACAAAGACAAAGCTGAAAGGACAAAAATGCGACAGATTGCCCAGAGAGTTTGTAGATTCTCCTTCACTGGAGATATTCAAGAGCTGTCTGGACACAGTCCTGTGCCATGTGCTCTGGGATGACCCTGCCTGAGCAGGGAGGTTGGGTCAGATGCCCACTGTGGTCCTTCCCCATCTGACCCATTCTGTGATTCTGTGATTTTGTGAACAGGAAATGTGGTCTCAACCTACACAGTTAGGATGTGACTGCAGCACAAGTTTGGCCCCACCAGTTGGGGAGACAACACACTATACATCCACTTTGGGCTTCACAAAGCATTCAGGGCAAGAAGAAACATCCTGCTGTGTTCCACTCGGAAAACCCCTTCCAGCTCCCGTGCAGTTCAGATAAAGGGTAAACAACTCTGTGCAAAAACCCAGCGATGCGCTGGCATTCTGGCAAAGCTTTCTCCAGCCTAAATCTCTATCTGCCTGCTCCTGCCTGCCTGCATGAGGTGAATACATAATGTGTCAGCAGGATCTGCATCTCCTCTTTTGCTGTGTAGTGAAGAATGCTGAGGAACATGTGGATACCTGGTACCCTCTGGCCTCATAAAGTTATATGAATTAGCATGATACTAGGGGTATACTTCCTGCCAAGCATTCTCTATGTCTCATTTTGAATTATTAAGTCCTGTTGTTCTTGCTCAAGGACTTTTATAATGTAGGAAAATTCTTCTGCTAAACTTTAAAATTCCTTAAAAAACCAAGTTTTTCTGGGAGCAGTCAAATTAATGATGCTTGATTTATGAAGAGTTGTGCAACTGCATCTTCAGGGACCTGACAGACTCTAAGTTTTTTCCATACTAGAGTTATTCATAATAGAGCTCTCCCATTTCTACTGTAGACTTTTTAATGTTTAAAAAGTTCATAACCATCCTTTGTCTTACCGGAAAAATATTTCCACAGAGACAATACCACAAAACTGGAATAGGTTGCTCAGAGAAGCTGTGAAGTATCTGTTTACAGAGATGCTGTGCTTTGAACAGGACAAGTTCCTGAGCAAGCCTGGGTAGCCCATTTTGAGAAAGGGGTTTGTCCAAGTGGTCTCCAGGGGTCATTTCCAACCTAAATTACTCTATGTTTCTGCATAAACAATGAAGTCTTGTTTATATGCTCTCATCTATTTTTGTGGTACTGCTATACTGCACCTATTTGCCACTGAATTGGGTTGAATTTGGCAAAAGGGACTCAAAGGTTACAAGAAGACAACATACATCATAACCACATAATTCTTATTTCCTTGCAAAGGTAGGCTGGACTGAAAAGAAAATCAGTTTTGTCTGAATAACAGGTTCAAAAATTGCTGAGGCACAAAATTTAACTTACATATATACTTTTTAAAAATGTATTACTTAATATTGGGCTTTGAATTTTCTATATAGATTTTTATACAATTTTAATGATTTTTATATAATTCTAATGAATTGAGCATCTGTATTAATACATTAACCAATATTTATTCTGCGAGTGGCAAAATCTCAAATTCTCAGGCAAATTCTGACCTCTGCAACACTGATGTAATTTGCTGAATTAATATCAAACTAAATAAGAGAAGAATTTGTCCTAGAGATTCAGAGGAGTTATTCTGAATGTTACAATTCTTGGCTATTTCAGTACAGATTAATAAAAAAAAATATAATTATATCTTAAGAAATAAAACTATGCCTATGCAGTGAAGATACTTGTGCCTAAGAAGACAGAAAATAAACCATAGCAAGTTTTTTTCATGTAGTCAAATAATTATTTGCGTTAATTTACAAATACTACAACTGTATTTTGTTACTTCCTATTTTTTTATCATTTCCTTCATGCAATACAGGATATACAGTATTAGAGAAGGCTCTGGGGCACATAAAGGCTTATTCATTTGAGGAACATCACTGATGTCATGACCCACAGGAGTGAACAGTGAGGAAACTTGTGACATAAAAGTCATTAAGCCTACACAGAATAAAAAGATCAGAGGAACATTTTAAGTGTTACTCATTTATAAATCTAAAAGCCCCACAAAATTGCACGACAGTTTGGGTTTTCTAAATCAGTGAGATTGGTGATAAGGCAGAAAGTGAGAACACATATCTTTGATCTAACTTGGGAAATTGATTTAGTTGTAAAGCAATGATTATTTTGGAAAGATCTTAATTCTTTCTACAAGAGAAACAAACCAGTCTCTGCTAGCATGGTGAATGATGCATTGGTGTCATCGGGTGGATGTTTGACATAGTATCCATGTTAAATAGAGCCAGAACCAGTCAAAATTATATTTTGGGAAGCATTACACCCTTTTCTTTACCATTTTTTCCATCCTTGCCAAGGAAACACTAGAAATAAAGTGTTTCTAAATCAAGACCTTAAGATCTCCTTCCATGCTATTCTAAAGATCCTAGATTTGTGATTCTGTCAAGACTTGCTGAAATCTCTCTATCTCCAGATGGATAAAGCCAAAGCAATTATTGTTTTATAACTTTATGCATAGTTTAGAGAAAAGCAAAGAAATTTTTGGAAAAATGTGTTTACAAGAGTTTTCCTCAACTGGTGTAAACTGGTCTGCATCCCTTAATTTTTGAATTTATACCTGGTAAAATTGTACATGGGTTTAGTGCTATCAAGTAGTCCCATAGGAAATGGCAAGATTGCAATCTAATTTAGCACCACAGTACACTCTGAAGCTATCTTGTCTAAGTCTCCATAGTATAATCCAGAGTTATGACAAAACAAAACTGTCTTCTGGGCCTGAAGCCCGGCCCTAGCTTGCCTGTGCTTACTGCAGCTCCCTATGAACAGAGGTGGATTTGCTTTCTTTGCAGAAACCCACCTTTGGGGCGAGCTGGTACACTTGGTGCTGTCCATTGCCCCACCCTGAGCTGTTAGCAGCACCCAGTAAGAATCTTATCTCCCTGCCAGAGGTTGCAAGGTGGATGGTAAGGATGCAGAGAAACCATAATCTGGGGAGTTATGCACCTTTAATGTCACTTTTGCTCCACTTGTGGCACCGAGTTTCTGCACTGGTGGCCAAGATCCAAGTCCTTCTCAGACTCATACAGAAATATTTGTACAGTGTCTTCCAGTGTTGCTCAAGGTAACTGAGATTACCATAAAAAGGAGACAAGTGTTGCTCATTTTTTGCAGTGTTTCTATGCCTGTACTAGATGACAGCCCTCCCTCTATTTTGGCAGTCTGTGTGATTTTCATGCTCAGATGCCAGGCTTATATACATAATATATAATAGTCTGTTTCCACTAAAACAAGCAATAGTTGTCCAGCATTTATGGTGGTAGGTAGGTGTTGGGTTCTATGTCTGTGTTTGAGAAAATCAAGTCACTGCTATGCAGCAGGATGTATTAAGCTCTTAAAGATGTGTAAGTTTCTGGAGTGCCTTCTGATGACAAAGACTATGGAGGAAGGATGGGAAAGAAATTATTCAGTCACAGTTGGCTAAGTTGGTTGGGGAAAATGGTAAATTTTTAAAAGAAGAAACTCATTGGCATGAGACTGAAGCATGTGCCCTTTAAAAGGGACCCAAAACTCCTAGGAAACTTGCACCTTGGTCACTGTGCAGAACATCACTGTAGTGTCCTTCAGCTCCAGTTGCAGCTAGTTAGAGGGACACGGACTAAGTGAAACCCCAGAGTGGATGTGTGAGAGGTAAGAGGTTAGTGAGCAAGTCTCATACCCAAAGCATAAATATTCCTTTTTCCAAAGGCAAAACGGTAGTGTTGCATAGAAATTCCCTTGGATAATTGTAGAGGTTCCACCCATATGGATGAGGAATGCAACTCTGTCTTCTGTCTCCAGCCAGGGAGGGAGTTTTGTAGCTCTGTGAAAATCCCTGTTGTAGCTAAGCTGACTGCCTGCAGCTGCCTTGGGTGGTTAGAAAAAGCAAAAGTAGGTTAACTCTACTTTGTACTGTACAGAGTAGACTACGCTAAGTATTACCTTGTTTAAAGAATGAATAATAAAATCCCCATTTCTTCTCAACATAGAAAAAATAAATATAAAAAAATCTATTGAAAAAGATAGAAATTCCTACTTTGGTGTTTGTATAATGCCTAGTTGGTGACTAAGGCACTCTATGATGGCACAAACAATTAAGGTAATTCTTCTTTCTTCTTTACTTAAGGAACCACTCATAGATATTAGGATTCATCAAAATCTATTATGGGTAATTAGGGAAATGTGTTGTCTACCAGATTCTGAGTAAATTCAGTAGCAAATAAACATGCTATTAGAAAACATGTAATCTGCAAAGGAAAATTCTTCTCCAGTTATCTCCCTCCGTACTTGAAAACCTTATCCTTGATCTACTTCTCCTCCCTGGATCAAAAACACCCCACAAAACAAACCTAAAAACAGTGTCACAGAACAAAAATACCCCAACTATTAGCTAAAGAAATTGAAAATGGAAGTCCAAAGTAGGTCAGCTTTAACCAACTGACACAACTTCTAAGGTCACGAAAAGCTTCAGTCATAGTTTTTGTTCCTTTGCTAGGGAAATTATTACACAGTAATGTCTTGGGGCTGTGTGTTTGCTGGTGCTGCCAAGACAAGTAATTTCTGTGTGTGCTGTGAGGAGCATTCCTTCTCTATCATATGACTACGAGATGGACATAATGCTTCACAGTAACAGCACTGACTCACCCTGTGGTTTACGCCAACACTTAATGTCATTCATGCTTAATAAAACTGTAGGGTTCTGCTTTTCCACCCACTTTTTGTTATTTTTCTTGAAACCTGCCACAGCACAAGAATAGTTATGGCAGCTTGATATAAAATGCTTATTTTATATTCTCCATTCAAATATATTTGACAGTATTCCTGAGAAGTTCTCTGAACAGCCACACACAGATGGCCAGCACACAGCTGAATGACTGTGGCATTCTTTTCAGAGAAGTAAGTGTATCTGGTAATCTGACTATCTAGTCTGTTTGTTTGATGCAAAGTTCATTTGGAAATCACAGATTCATGCAAGCCAAAATCCCCCAGAAAACCCTCCAGCTCAGATCAGCAAACTGACCCACTTCTGGTCTCACGGGCTCAAACCCACCTTTACACCAGCTGCCACGCTCCCTTTGAATGACTGATGTGAAGAGAGTCTGTTAAATATTGCAGGTAAAAACCTTATTAAAAAAATATTAAATCAAACATGCTTTCCTGCAATGCTACAAGCCCAAACACAACAGCAGCAGTGTGGTAGCTAATGAGAAATTCAATGCTGATGCACCTCAGTCCCCAGCTCCAAGATGTACTGGAGGAAGGCAAATGCCAGCTCTTAATGCCACCTCTTAATGCCACATTATGCCTTGCCCTACACACGTCCAGAAGGATTTCGCTCAGTTTGAGCAGTGAGCAGCTGTAATTCCAGCTCTCTCCCCTCCAAGTAGAAGCAATGAGGAAATTGAATGGGCCTGAGGATTGCATGGCTCACAGAACAGCAAGGGTGGGTGGGCTCTGGTGGCTTTCTTCATGCTGTGCTGCCAACACACCTCAAAAGCCACAGGAAATCCAGTGGCAAAACCCTGAAAATTGTAATAGAGTGTCCAATTTTCGTGAACTGTGAGAATATAGTATCTAGTGAAATTAGAGGTGTTCTGAATTTGGTTTTTATTGTAGTAAAAGAGAGTGGGGGGGAAAAAAATTGTATTTCAGTCCTGTGTTCATTTTCTGAAGTCTTATGCCTCAGCAGGGATATTGGAAATACACAAAATTTGGTGCATTCTGTTTTCTCCCAAATGGAACAAAATTATCATTCAGAAATATCCGTAGCAGTTCCAGGAATAAATTGTCTCTCTTATTGATTTAGCAATACCAAGGCAGTAGAAAATTCTCAGTTCTATATAGAGGGAATTGTCCCAGTTTTCATTGTAGCAAAGGAACTGAAATAGTTCCAGTAAAATGTTATTTTATTAAAACGACTATAATTGCACTTTAACTGTTTGTGTGTTTTAGTTCTTCTCTTCTTTTCAGCCAAAAACAAAGTCACATCTTTCAGTGATATTATTCTTCCAGTAAAATTAATAAACTGGCTTCTCTGTGTAGTATCAGCTTGATTAACAGCTACAATACTCAAATGCATGACCTCCTTGCTCAGGGAGCCCGTTAGGGAGAGTGTGGAGTGTGAATATAGATGTGATAATGAGTGGGTGAGTCACACATTTGTGGTTGGATTTACCTCAAAAATAGTATTTTTCTCTTTTATTTTTCTTTCCAATAAAAAAACCCTGAAAAACTTTAAACAACTAAGGATTTTTCATTGCTGGCTTTTAAGATGTACAAAGGATTCTGCCAGTATATATGATTGTTACAGAATATTCCCACAAGAAACAGGACTATGTTGCTCTAAAGCCTTCTATGTTTACTATGTTTGTTTTGGGCTCTCTTGTGAAAACTGTCAGAAGAAAAAGAAGAGACAGCATGTGTGTAATGTATAGTTTGATCATTCTAACATGGTGAAAAATGATATCTGCTCTCTGTAGATAGAAACACATTTTTAGCTAAAACAAACCTGTCTTCTGCTTTTCGTTTGATGCAGAGAGAAAGAGTGCTGTTCTGATTAGGATAAAGTACCTGAAATCAGGGAAGTTACTCTTCATGGCTCTGACAGGCACTTCTCTGCCTGAATAAGTCACTAAACCTTTATGTGCTTCAGTTTTATTATTTGTAAAACACTTCTTATTTGGTTCAGAAGGATATACTGAGACTAAATAAACTAGGATTTGAAAAACATATTTATATCTCCAGTAAAAATACTGCAAATATGGGACACATTGTCTGTTTGGAAAAATAAGTTGAAAAGTAAAATGAAAGTAGGAAAAGTTTTCAAAGGGAGCTTTTAAATGTTTGTAAGATTTTTCTACTTATTCCTGGCTCATTTTTATCAGTGAAGCCTGGTAATAAAAACCAAAGCTAAATGTTGCAGTAGGAAGGAATGACACATGCTGTTTCCTCCTCTCTAGCACCCTTACAGTATTTGGCATTGCTGACAGGTTCCTCAGGGTTTTGGAACAGAAATTATGCAGAATTCCAGATATTGCACCAGGGTCATACTTGGCACTTGCTGTTCAGCTGTTCCCATGCAACAGGACCCTCTTCCAATGTCATTTGACGACCCACAGTCGACAGCAAGGTGTGCAGCCCATGTTTGCTTTAGGTCCCATCATTGCTCCTGGCTGACAAGGACAGAGGGAGAGCAGGAAGGAGAAGTCCAGAGCTGCTTCACAAGGGCTCCGATGCCTCGGGCAGGGAGTGCAGTTGCCTCTCTGAGACACCAACTTTCTTGGAGAGATCTAAGGCCCAGGTTTCTGCTCAGATGGCCCACAGTGTAGTTGTTTGGCTTTCCCTGACTAAATGGTGTCTGAGCTAAATCATTTAGTACTTTGCCTTAGGCTTCATGTCCTATTGCCATGAGTGTATTTAAAAGATCCCCATCCCCTTTCCAGCTATCCCATAAGGCAGCAGACATACACATCTGTTGTATATACACATCCAGATTTATTTTCAGGTTTCTCATTTCAAGGCGTTCTTTTCTGCTCAGAGTTCTTCCACTTGAATGGTGCTCCATGTGAGTCATCCATGTTGCATTCAGCTCATTACCCTCAGGGCCAAATAAGAGATGGCACCTGGCACACAGAAGAAAGAAAACTACGTACAAAGAAGTCACCATACTGGATAGAAACACTTGAAACCAAATGGTTGAATTATGTCCCTGTGGGTGGATGCTCCAGATAGATTCACAGAAGACAAAAAACCAAAAACTTGTCTTACCTCAGCCTTATTGAGACCAGACTAGAATTACTCAGGTGCATAACTGTTTGTTCAAAAGTATCACGTGTCATTAAAATACTTCTAAATTTTTGAAGACTTGTTTTTTTGTCATAGAAACAAGTATACTCTACCTAGTATCTTAAAGTAGAAAAAAAATGCATCACCACAAACAGTTTTATATTAACTTTAGGTATTGTTTGTTCTATTTAATATTAGGAATCCATATAAGTATTTTGAGGACAAGCTACAGTAAGCTTGCTGAATGGCAATCTGAACAATCCATACTATGACTGGTGGGAAATTCCAAGTGATGTAACTCAACATTTGTAACTATGGTTGACATCACCTATGGGACTGACAGCTAGATGAACTAGCTTCACCAGGAAGTGAAGCTCTCCTCACCCAGCCAGTGACTGCAAATGCTGCCTGAAGAGCCCCTTTTACTCTTTGCTTTTATGTTAATCCCAGTCTATGTTCTTAGCTAGTCATCCTGACTGCTCACAACGTCAGGGTCTCACACAGATAACCTAGGAAAGAAAGAGGGGAAAAATAGGCAGAACTGAAAACCATGCGAAGGCTGTCTCCTGTCATGTCAGAACAACCAATCAATGTAGAATCATAGAATCATAAAATCATAGAATGCCCTGTGTTGGAAGGGACCTTAAAGATCATATAGTTCCAACCCTCCTGCCATGGGCAGGAACACCTTCCACTAGACCAGTTTCCTCAGGGCCTCATCCAAGCCAGCCTTGAACACTTCCAGGGATGGAGCATCTACAACCTCTCTGGGCAACCTGTTCTTGTGTCTTACCACCCTAAGAGTACAGAATTTCTTCCTAACATCTAGTCTAAATTTATTGTCTTTCAGTTTAACGTCATTACTCCTTGTCCTATCACGCCATGACCTTGTAAAAAATTCCTCAGCCTTCTTGAAGGTCCTCTTTAGGTACTGGAAGGTGTGGTAAGGTTTGCGCAGAGCCCTCTCTTCTCCACACTGAGCAACCACAGCTCTCTCTGACTGTCTTCATAGGAGAGTTGCTACAGCCCTTTGGTAATCTTCATGGCCTCATCTGGACTCACTAAAATAGGCCAATCTCCTTAGTTTTGGGCCCCTAGAGGGATGCAGCATTCCAAGTGGGGTCTCACCAGAGCAGAGCAGAGGGGCTGAATCCCTTCCCTTGCCCTACTGGCCACACTGCTTTTGATGCAGCTCACAATAGGTTTGGCTTACTGGGCTGTGAGTGCACATTGCCAGGTTGTGCTGAGCTTCTTATTCACCAACACCCCAAAGTCCTACTCCTCAGGGCTGCTTTCAACCCCTTTTCCATGCTCTCTTTCCATTTAGCATGCATCTAGCTGATTCCCATCAGCCACTGTAGGATTAGCAGAATATAAAATTGCAGTATGAGCAACCAATAATTTTCAAATAATCCAAGCCACTTGGTGCTACTGAATATCTCTTACATATTTATATGCTGTCTAAAATGTTAGATATCATTACTTACATTCTTCAGTGTACCTGCATACCTAACATTATATAGATTATGTAGTGTTGATCCACTGCAAAGTGGGAAGGAGCAGTCCATAATTCCTTCTGGGATCCACTCATCAATTAATGGTTATGGTAACATTCTGCATAACAGAGGCCAAAGCACCTCATCCAATAACTTACTCTGTCTGAGCTGGCATGTGTTTTCAAGGAAGGCTTAGTTCAGACTTTATCCCTCCCTGTACAAGTGATTTTATCAATTAATTAACCTCACCAGTCATAATTTGTGCTGCGCTTTTAGTGAGCATTTGTTTAACATGTGTTTACGTGCACCAGAACATGTGTCCTTTGGTTTGCTGTTTACTTGGGGTTTTTTCCTAAATAAAAAAACACCTTCAATCAAAAATCCCTTACAGCACAGGAGCTCTTAAACAGCTTGGAATTCACCTCACAACTTTCTCAATGGCATTTGCAACAAAAGCATGAAGAATTGCAGTTTGCTTTCTCATAGCAACCTAAGGAAAAGTGGACTCAGCTGGGGTGTGCAAGGCTGCCCTTAGCTGGAACAACGGGGACGTGCTGCCAGAAAAAACCCTAGAGATCCCACTCACCAAACTCCCAGGGCTCCCTCTGGCCCAGAAACATGAATTTTTGACCAAAAACCAAGACAGAAGGATCTGAGGCATGCGTTTGTCTCACCACAGTATGGGGTCCATACCTTGTCAAGAGGCTTATCTGAGCCCAGAAGCTCAAAAATATTACAGCAGTTCAGGCATCCTCTTGGCTACTCCAACACTTTGTTTTTTGAGACAAAATATGGCTCTACTTTGTGCTGGTTTCACCCAGCTAGTGCTCAGGGGAGGCCAAGCAACCATACTACATCTTCTTCCAAAGGTTGTGCCACAGGAGAGTTATTTTTTCCCTTTGGCCAAATATGAACAAAAGTGCAGAAATCGTATCTTTTCGTATATTCCTAACAGTGCTAAATATGTTCTCACCCGCTATGTATGTGTTCCATTTTTATGTAAATAGAATAGTTGAGATAGCATGGTACAACCCGAAGTTTATTTGAGGGCAAGGTTATGAAAGCAACGCCTCTTTTTCCTCAGGGTAAGGAGGAGCCCTATAGTAGCCAAAAATTTCCAGAGATAAAGCATCTTATCTCATTTACCTAGAACCTAATGCATCTGTATTTTTGAAGCCCAGAACACAAAGCACACTGTATTTTGGGCAAATTGCATAGCTTGGCTAACATGTGTTTCCTACATTTTGTGCAGCTCAAATGTATTTTTCAAAGGAAAAATGCCTTATGAAAAAACCCCCTTTCTTTAATTTTAGGTGAGTTGTGTGGAATTCTTTAACCTAATTCCCCTCTAGATAATTTTGGATTATTAATCCCCTCTAGATTTGGATTATTATTCCCCTCTAGATAATTTTGGATTATTAATTAATTGGATAATTAATGGAAAAGTGTATGTCTGTACTATTTACAGAAGTTTGGTCTGTGATGAGAGAACTGAAAATGCAGTATGATTAGAGAGACCTTGAGCAACACTATGTAATAGATGAAGAGCTCTGAAAACAAGGTAGAGTTATCCCTAGACCTTCTTTATTCACTGGAAGATAATATGTAAGCATGAAAATCAGATAAACATGTCAGAAAACTATTAGCCAAATCTTGGTAATAGTTGTACCATTGTAATTTCATGGTGCAAAGACTTTGGTTGGGTTGTTTGTAAGTATTTCTTTTCAATTTATTCCACAGTATATTCCTCTAAACCGTATTAATGATCTATTTTCAAATCAAGTGAGACATTCCTCAACTCACAAGACCTTTTCCTTCTTGATAAGAGAATTTAATAATGAAAAAAGAGATAATTTTCTGATGTTTGGTTTGTTTATTATTTTTCTTGGTCTGGAAAGGCCAGTTAAATAAAACAAAGAACAGTGGGAACTTAAAGATGTTATATAAAAATAATTTAGTACTTCATTGCATGTTCAGAGTTGCATATGACCACTGATGAGTCATCCATGTTTTGGTATTGTGGTAAATTTGATTTAATCTTTCTAAAGCTATCCCTGATAAAAAGACATCTGCTTCTCTTCCCTACTCTGACATTTTGTCTTGAATATATCCATTCATGGTAGACATTTACAGTTTCATATTCCTGTAATAGTCATTAGGAATTCAAAGGAATGCCTTTGCTTGCCCAAAAGGCAGGATTTAGTGAAAGCTGTGCAATGGATCAGAATTAGCCATTCACTTTGAGACCTTTGACTTCAGTGGGCTGAATTTGAAGCAAAGGCTGATCTTTCCTAACTCCTTTCTATTTATGGCTATATCAAAGTCAGAGTTTTTTAAAGCCATGTAGAAACAAAAGCGGAGGACTTTTTACAAGCTTTGAACAAAGATGCACATGTAGAGGGAAAAAGCGAGCCTAAGTATGGTGAAAGAGCAACAACCACCAGAAAGGGGAACATCAAGGAAGGTATCTTTTCCCTGATCAGAGAGGTGACATCTCCTGAGAAACTATGTGTCTAGGAGATAAGAAGATTTAAGAATAAGAGCTACCTTAGCATTAGCAATAAAATAAGTTATCAAAAAAATCATTGTAATTTCCAGGAATCCAAATTTACCCAAATAATTTAAATGGATTAGGTAAATCTTAAAAAAAAATGACTGGGAGAAGAGGCCTTGTAGAATAAGAAGACAACCATAACAGCATTGCCTGAAACATTCAGGACATTGAGTTACTGGCCTTTTTACTGAATTAAGATAAAAAAAGACTCTTCCTGTAATCCTGATTTTGTTATCATCTTACTCATAGAATAATCAGAAGAATAACTCAGTAACTTGAATGATGCAGTTTAGTATACAATGAACTTAAAAGATAAATTCTCTTCAGTTTAAAAGTTAATATGTGATAATTGATGGTTGTCCACCTTAAGCCTTGCTGTCCATGATAATGAGTAGCCACAATTCCCTACCACTGATTTTTATATGGCAAAACCATGGTATAGGAAATCACAACCAATAATAAAAATCAGATTGCACTGGGCTACTGTTGGTACAGTTATGAGCAGCAACAGCATCTGTCACTGCTTTTTACTTTTACAACATCCAAATCTCCACTTTAAACTCACTGAAAGGATGTTAAGAAAGGAGCTTTAAATAAAAAATCTCATCCTAACCAAAAATATCAATAAAACATTTTTGAGGCTCAGGGCTCAAATTGAGGGGTAGACTATTTCCTTTGTTTCAAAAAAAAGTAGATAGAGAGAGTCTAATCTTGCTTCCATTGAAGTAACAGACTTCATCATACAAAACAGGGAGAGAGAAACTCACTTTATGTAACAGCTGTGGTTTCAGTTCTTTATGCTTCTGTTTCCTTAGAGACTTACATGCTTGTAGATAGGCATATATTTTCTGATAAACACACCTTATTGTACTTCCTTTGCTTTCACAGGTTGAGGTTTAAAAAGTGTTCATGCATTCCTTCATCTTTTGTTTTCCTTCAAGTGCTAATGAAAAAAGCAGTGCTGCTGCAGTATCATATGCAGGATAAAAACAATAAAACTCTGACTAGGGATGTTCCTCACTAGTTACCTCGCCTAAGTAAATTTATTGGCTATGATTATAACAGAGTAAAACAATGATACTGGGAAACAAACTGTGCACACTCAACTGCTCCCAAGTATTGATGTTGTTGTCACAAGGATTATTACACCGTGCTCTTTTTCTTCATTTCTATATCTGTGACAATTCATATACAACAAACATTGCTAAACAAACGTGGTGTCCCTGACGTTTTTTATGTGCTATGTTAAGATAACAACGTTGATATACTTGGTCTGGTAGATTGTGTCAAGAACCTGCAAGATTTATCTTTCCAGCATGTCTGTATAAACCTATTATTGGATCGTCTCAAAATCTTCAGTGAATTGAATCTCACCGAACCTCTGTGAAATAGAAAACTCTTATAATTATCACTTTATACATTTGGGAAGTAAGCATTGCAAGCAAGACCACAAGCAAGAAAAAAGCATGAGACCAAGATTATTAAAGCTACTAAAATGTACCTGCACTCAGGAGCACATAAATTAGGTTTAGACTTCTAAGTCTTCCTCAAGTCACAGACCCCAATAACTACAGCCCTAACTCTGACTCAAAGCAGAGGGTGGGCCACCAGCAAACCCAGGAATGATTCATAGTCACCAAACTATCCTTTTGGGAAATGTTGTGGATCTGATGAAGATGAATCTTGTTTCTTTTTCCTTTGTTGAAACTAGTTCTGTCTAATAATTGCCAAAGAGCACCTACTCTACAGCACGGCAGCTACATTACTGCGGGATAGTGGGAATTGGCTCAGAGGATGGAATCGTTCTGAAGGAGACCTTTTCTTCAGGTCTCTCTTTCATTAATAACCCTGAGAAGATCATATTGTGAAAGTTCATTCTGCTATTCTGCTCATTCAGTAGCAACCCCAGATTTAAGTGATTGTTAAAAAGGGTGCAGAATAGGGAAATAAATCAGCACTGGTGTCAGTTTGTTTTATTTCAGTAATGGTCACCATGGAAACAAAGTCACTGACCTATTTCTTTTCATACATACAAGTAAACACCAGGGTTTCCAATTTTCATACACACCATCTTTCATGCCAACAATTTACCTTACAGAATGTCCATAATGTACTATCTTATTGAAACTTACAATTTTTCCCTAGAGGGCTTTTTAACTTTTTGCCAATTTCCTTCACCAGGAAGGCAATGAAAACTTAGTATTGTCATGGTAATAGCAGACCTCTTCTAGTTTCACTACACCTACACCTGCACATAGGTGCAGTGACTGTAAACCAGCAGTCTAATAGCTGTATGATTAGATGTGCTTCAGCAGTCACATGTGACTCATCAGGTTAATTTCAGATTACTTCATTCTGCATCTTTTGAAAATACTGGTCAGTGTTACTACACAAGAACACCTTTCTAATTACAAGCTAGCTGCCATTGTAGGAACATCTTCTGCTTCCAGTGGAGGAGGCCTCTCCTCTCATCTCCCCAACATGGCACTCTTTAAACAAATTATTATTGCTGACCTGTCTTGTGCCATACTGTTCAGAGCCTGTGGATTCATTCTTCACTTGTTGTATTTGCATAATTCACACTGATTTATTTGCACTTAGATAAGCTGTAGGTGTCAAAAACCCACAGGTAACATTAACCAGCTGACACCCAAAGTGAGTGTGTACATGTAAGCACAGTTTGCCTACTCGCATAAGGAAGAAGATAATGAAGTTTGCAAGGAATACTGCAAAAACATCAGGTTGGAGTGCCTCTTCTCCTTTTATTATTGAGCATACAATATCACCCTCTCCCTAAACTTCTTAAGCATTTACTATGTATGTTGTGTGCGTGCAACTCACTGTGGCCTCAAGGATAATCACCCACATGTGTGGGAAGAGAGAGACAAATCATATGGAAATGCTGAAAAGTAAAACAATATGATATTTGCTACATTATGGCCTCTGAAACTATGCCCCATGCTTGTCTCATTTCAGTAACAGTTAAATAATCTAGCACATTAGCTGCACATTCTAGGCTAAATACACTGCTAGAGTAACTCTAGAGATGTAATGAACATACTTTCTTTTCCTTTAAGCAATGTAAATCCATGTAACACCATTGAATTTGATGGCATTACTCCAAGACTAAATAGATATAACTATGAACAGAATTATCTGACTGAACCAAGCTGTTCAGAAAGAAATCAAAGACGTGCCAGAGAGCAAGTGCCTTTCATTTTATTGCTCTGTGACAAGCCTGACTGCTGTATCTTTCACAGGCGTTTTAGGTTTAAGTCGAAGGCATATGAAAATAGTTGTTTTAAGTCAAGTTCATCTACATCACTGTTCATAGCAGTCAATATATGCATTTTACCTGACAGGGGAATTGAGTGTTGTCTAGGTCACTTTATAGAGAGGTTTGTTAGAATTTTTTTTTTGGTTGCTATTATTTCTGCAATCTACCAGGCAAATGTGGTTACAATTTCCTAAGTTCCATTGCCCAAATTTACTTAAACTGCTTCATAAACAGAATTTAAACATGCCTTAGCTATTGCTTGTGATAGATTAAACTTTTCCTCTACTACACTTCCAAAACTTCTGTTCCAGCTGAGGGCACTGACCTTGCAAATAAATAAAACATGTTTTGTTTCAGTGCACTGTATCTATCTCAATGGCCTGCAATCTTTCAAACTTTACTTCCCCCTCCTTCTCTTGGGTCCTGCCGCTTCCCACTGACGAGGGGGACACAGAAGCTTCCTTATTGGGTAACGCTGGGCAAGTTTAAGCGCTGCTGTCCACTGAAGGCAGATTTCTGCAATGACGTCGGATAGTTTTTACAGCAGCAGTCTGAGGAGCCCGAGCTCAGCAATCAACAGTCTGGGGGATTAAACAGGAAGAGGAAAAACAATAAGAAAAAACCCCCAACAACAACTGCTTGAGCCTTAATACACTCAGATGATTTTTGTTATCTCAAATCACTGAAATACAAAGTCAGGGGACTTTCTCCTCATTTTCCTTTTAAAGCTCTGGTCTGAGCTGCTGCCACTGTGATTTTATTTTTCATATTAAAACATTTTTTTAAAGCTTATTTGATATTTTCATCTTTCAGTTGGTCAGGGATACAGTACGTTGTGGGGTCATGAGGGATGGTGACTCTTCAGTGCCCAGCAGAGCTCAGCTGTAGTGTGTTGGCTGCACAGGGTCCCTGCATAGACTGAAAACCCATTGAGAATACAGACTTTAAAAACAGTGCCCTTTTACTTCATACCATCAGTTCTTTATGTATTTAGGGTTTGTTTGGTTTTTTGTTTATTGTTTATTTTGTACTTTTTTATTTCAATAACAAAAATTAATTCACACTACATCAGGATTCCATAGTCCACTAATACTCCCAGATTAATGGAATCAGTGGTGATAGTTGCATAATAAGTTCTCCAAAGTAAAAGCACCCTAAAATGTTGTTTTCTGGGAGACTGCATGGGGAACCCAGAGTATTCTACAGCTTGCCTCAGAGCAGAAATGAGTAAAATTTTAGCTGTAGGAGTTAGTAATTTTCAGAAAGAGTTTTTATTTTTTTGTCAGATGGAGTTGGCAAATGGCTGTTAAAGTAAACTAACTTAGAACAGGATAAAATAGCCTTTCTTTAATCGTTATACTAAATTTGATACAGTAACCACCCACATAAACATAGAATCTTAAAGATTTAAAAATTCTTAATATAGGAATTGTTGAGAGAAGTAATTTCAGAGACAGTGAAAGAACAGTCCAGGTCAGAGAGAGAGTATGCATAGTAATAATATCTCTTTAGAAATACACTCTCCCTCTGGTTTTGGCCACACTCCAAAAGTCTACTTCTGAGACATCCCAAACAATGGACACGTTATAACAAAAACCTGTGGAACAGTGTCCTGCATCATGCTGATGGTTTATAAAAGAGTGGTTTGTCTCAGCTCTAATCATTCCACGTATATAAAATTAATGGTCTCAAAAGACAAGCAAATGCTTACTGCACACAGCAAACACTTCACAGAAATCCATTTAGATGGCACTAACTTTCCACTCATTTTCTCTGCACTTTTCCTGAGGAAGCAGGCACTCAGCAGGGTACTGCCTTGTATAAGCCCAGATCTCGGAAGCATTGATTCCTACAGGCAGATTCCTCATACCATACTTAAGATGCTTAAAAGGAAATGGACAGATTTTCAAAACTGTGAGAAATGTGCAGTTACCATGGACATTGAGGAGATTTTCAGCTTCTAGACAAGCCAGGTATGTCCTCTTTGGACACCTCACTATGGCGTAGCTCTGGCTGCTCAAACTCAAAAATCTTGGTGTAAGTGTGGAGCTGAAGGATTTTGTAGTGCTTGAAGGTTTTTGACTTGATTAGGGATTTTTACATTAAAATTATCAAGATGATGCATTTCATGCAAAGACTTCTTACCCTTTTTCTCCCTTAAAATTCAAGCCATGCTGGTGTGAGTACCTGCATGTATGACAAAGGGTTTTCATTGAGCCGGGTGTTAAGTGACAGGAGCTGATGTTGATGGTTTGGGGGTGGCAGAGGCGGTGGAGTATTTGCAACTTGACTGCCAGGGACACAAATCGCTGACAGGTCACTGTCACTAGATGGTGATTGAGTGACATTCTGCCTCCACTTCCCTGGGTGGAGACTTTCACAAATCCTGTATCATAACTGTATTTTATTTGTGTGCTTGGAGATCTGGAATTAATTTTATTAATCAATCACCTGTACATAAATGAAAGTACATGGTCTAGTAAAACCTGTGTGTAGGTGGACTGTGATCCACCCTAAGGAAAAGCCTGTTTCCTTCTAGTAAGGGCTCTCCAGCACCCTGTCTGCAATGAACTTCCCCCTGCCTTCTCCCACCTTTACACTCACTCCATGCACAGAAAGGACAGCCCAAATGGTAGCTAGAGGCAATTTGAAGATCTCAGGAAAGGGGAGATGAAGACAAACCACGAAGCAAAATTTCTATTAAACTGGGAATTTGGTGGCGAGGACTGGAGAACCCTGACTTAACTTCAGAGAGTTAAGAGATGTCCTCTGCTGAAGCTCAGCCACTGGTCAATGTGGATACCTGACACTGTCCTCTCATTGTTCCTGAGTCATTGTTTACCTACTTTTTGATGCCATTCTACAAAGCTTCTGCTGTTATGACATGATATTTTTTTGGAAAAAAAGAAAAAAAAGCCCCATTTCAGCTTTTGTTCAAAGCCCTTCAGGTCTCTGGAAGAAATGGAAAGTGATTAAAAAAATAGGATTATTGATAAAAAAATGACAAATTAAGATGATTAAATCTACTGCTTACCACATAAAAGCAAATTGCATGGGCATATATTATGTCAATCATAATTATTTAAAGTAGATATTGATCTACCTTTATGAAACAAAAGATTTTTCTTTTTTTGCAGGTATATTTAATAGACATAACCCAGAAAAACATTTTATATATGAAAGCATGCTTACACGTGTTATTTCAAAGACCTGTCCACATGATATAACTAACTTGTTTTAAAGACCAGTTCAAAGACAAAGAGTTCATTCACCAATATACTTACTAATTCAAAATGCAAAAATGTATTTATTTGCATCCGTGGATTTTATTCCGTTTCATTTTCTTGATGAGGGAAAGCTTAATGGTATGTCAGTAGCAAATAAAAAGCATAAGGGTGATGAGGAGATGAGTCTGTTGTTTGACACATGCAAGTTGCAGTTTATGACTTAAGAGAAACATATCTTCTGTAGTATGCTAAAGAATCGTATGGTGTTTTAAGAAGGGAATCTCTGGTTTTCTTCTGTCTCTTGCACACATCCTGCAGGACAAGAAAGACATATCAGAGCAGTGTCGTGGGCTGCATTTCAGACTCATACCACTGAGTTAAAACATTACATCAGTGATATGCTAAGATCCACCACTGCTTTGTTACTGATTAGTATCATGTATTGACGAATCTTATCTTGTCACGCTGCTTGGCATGCATCCAAATCTTCCGGTGCACAAAGTAAACGATAAAATTTTCGATGTCATTTTAGTTTTTCTAGCGTAAATTGTGGACAATTCAACAAATCTAGACGTGGGGGGAAGTCCTAGCTGCACAGACCTTATCTGGTGTTTTTATAATGCCCTCCGAGAAGTGGCAAATACAATTTACAGGGAGTTTCCATACAAGGGGCCTGCAGTTTCTACTGTTCCCAGGAGATGGCATACATCTTTTGGAAAAAAAATGTCTGCTCACTTCCTAAAGGAGCAGTGAGGTGTAGGAGGAAATACTTCAATGCACCATTCAGTCCTGCGATTTCCACTTGAAAAATTGCAAGTCAGTTGGCAAACCCCTTGGGATTTAGGAGAGATGGAATGGGGATTGCCATCCACGGAGGAGAGTTTGTATGAATAGCTCAGCAGGAGGAGGGCGAAGAATCCCCACCCAGCAACCGCATTTTCTTTGTGGCATAATATATGTAAGACCATAATACAATGCCCTCCTACTTTCATCTTTCTATATTGCCACTCATCAGCATTACAAAGAATGTAGCTATTAAAAGAACTGCCTCTTGGCACGCAAAAGCCATAGCACTGTATTTTCTACAACAAAAAAACTTGAGCCTCTATTATTTGTTTTGCTACATTTGCAGCAGTCTCCCCATTAAGCTTGCTTCTCACAGCTCCCTGATCTCATTCCTCGTTGGACCTAGATCAGACACACAAGAGGTCAGGCTGACTTTCAAACCTTCTTGCGGGCTGGCAAGCACAGAAAAGTGTAACTGTAATAAGGATTAAGAAGTTCTCAGATGGGCCTACCAATGTGAAAAGTCCCTCCAAAACACTTGGTGTAAACATCAGAGCCAGATTTATCAACTGAGCATTTATTAACCCCCAGTTATTCAAGGCAGCCCTTGCAAGCATTGGGGCCTCTCCTGAAGCTCCTACAAATATGTTCTCTAGCACTTCAGTGAGGTTTTTAAAAGTCCTGCAACTCGTGCTAATGGAAAAGAATTGCCATCAGTTTCTTGTGGCAATCCCAGGTCTTGGAGGTGCAATCTGAGGCAGTGAAAGGCCATCAGACATTGCTGCTTCTGCTGATGCACCCGTGTGTAGGTCTTTGTGGTAAATGGAAACCGGTGCACTGTGATTTGTGACACACTGCCTGCGTGTTCACATTTACATACATAAAACTAAAAATACCCTCACTGAAAGGGAAGCAACATGACCAGCGGCAAGGGCTACAAGAACCAAAATCTAATCTACCAGCAGTCACCACCTGCTGACAGCCCAGACTAAGGTGGCTGCAGTGGAGAAGGCCGTGCATGGGCTCAGTCACTGAAGGAAGCTGCAGCCAGAAGGAAAAGTAGAAATAGTTACGTACTGCAGCAACCAGCATCTTCACCACACATCACAGCTGAGGGATTAGCTTGACTGCAAGCTGGGTCAGGTCTAAATTGATCACAGGGGGATGTGTGAGGTTTCAGAAGAAATTTCTGAGCACTGGACTCCTGATTCATTGGGTCCAGATCGTTATATTGTAGACAACGTACACACTGATTTCCAAGAGTGTAGGGAGGGGATGCAAATTAAAGAGGGCTATAATCCTGATCAGTCTCTGCCACGGATTGCATATGCTCTTCCTTATGCCATGGGTTGCATGGTTGCACCTCCCCATCCCTCCCACGAGCACAGGAATCAGAGCCATTCCCACAGTCACTCTTTAAGCATCCCTAAAGACGGTGTTTGTTACCGCTGTCATTTATGGTGACCAATTTTTACCTAAGGCTTTGCTGTTCAGAACAAGGCACTCTTGTTTACCTCCCACAGGGCTTCCTTTGCCTGTGAGCCGTGTCTCTGGAGACTGAACCTAAAAGCACTAATACTGCAACAGGCACCCAACCCACCTTAATTCCCCAAGGCAGCGAATCCCATAACCACGCCTGTGACAGTGTGCTTTTGGGACACCCATCCTGTGTACCTCCCTGGCCGGGATAATGGCCCTTCCTGAGCATTACCATCTCCCACCAGGTGGGCACTCCGATACTGCTTGGTGTGCTCGGGTGCCTGGCCAGCAATTGTCAGAGATAATGTTGCTCCTCGAAGTCTCACTGGGAAATCTTAGCTTGACAGGCTAAGGCTCCTCTCAGCCTTGCTTTTCTCACTGTATTCAACAGAACAGAGGTGGACCTGGTTTCGGACTTTTGGGGGTCACAGCAGATTGGGATAAGCCTGTGCCAGCTGCACTAATGCAAAAGTTAGCAAAACAGCTGGCAGCAGGTGAGTGGTGTATTTTTAAAGTTCCTGGGGGATGTTTGAAATGCACTTATCTTGATGCTTGTGGATAGTTTTAAGAGAGTTCCCTGGGTTTGCTGTAGTCAGCTGCTTGCTTATTCTAACAAATAAGGCGCTGCTCTTCAAGAAATTAAAGGTTAAATTTGGATGCCTTCCACAGGAAATAGAAGCATAAGGGTAAGTATGTGTTTTGAAATACAGATGTTACAATTCCCATTCTAGCTTGCAAAACAAACCCCAAACCTGTACTATGTCACTTTAATGATTTATAAGCACATCTTTAAAAAAAACCACTTATTTCAGTTTCTCATGATGGCTCTCTGGTACACATATGAGGCTCAGCAGCCTGCTTGTTTCTCATGCTGCAGAGATTATTGCTTTTACTGATGGCCAGACTGTGGCTGCCCAGGAGCAGGTGGGTGAGTGAGGGGGGAGGTGAGGAAGCGCAAAGCCTTCATCTCCTTGGGCAGGTATTCAACAAGCAGCAGTCACAGTCTTGCCTCTTGCAGACAACATTTCAGAAAGAGCAGGCAAGCCACTCTAGATGTGGTTCAAGTGGGTTAAAGGCACTTCCCTCTGACACAGCCCACTTGGGCTGCTTTGGAGACAGTTGTGCTGCATCTTGAGATGTGTTGGTGAACTGCTCCAAGCACGGGGTAGTGTTCAGCAGAGCAAATCAGGTGGCTCGTAGCACTTTCTGACTCTCGCCCTTTAGTCATAGGAAGAGAAATTCTGCATCTCTGTTAATCTGAAAGGGTTTGCTGTTTCAAGAATATCTATATAGCCTGCTCCACTGCTGAGGCCCTCTGACAACTGGAGTTCAACTTCAGAAGGGCTGGACACCCAGGATTGTACAGGTGCTTCCAAGGTCTTTGATACTGAGAAAACCAAGAAAGTGCAGCTATAGAAATTTTGCTAGTGAGGACAGGAGCAGGTTCAAATACAGACATGTACATGCAAGACCAGAAGTGAAAGAAAAAGTTAAACTGAGATCAAGGTCATACAGACATGGAATTATTAAAGCATCAACTAATCGTTTATGATTTATTCTGAACCACTCAGAAATGGAACAAATCAAAGGAAGGTGTTTCTCAGTTTTGTTTGACTAATGCAAAATCAAAACCATACTTAATATATCACTGGGTTTCAAAAACTTACCTGACGGCATGGTGTCTATTTCTTCTGTGAGATTTGCTGCTCTTTAGAGCTGAAATATGCCAAGGGGGACCTTTAGCTGGTTATGATAAATGGCTTATCTCCACTGACTTCACTGAAGCTATGGTATATATGGTCTGATTTTTTAATATCTGACCTAAAGAGCTAAAAAACCTGTGACGACACCAGCACTAAAACCTCCTTCTAAATGCAGGTACTGCAGCAGTTTTTCTAAGGACTAAGAAATATTAAAGGGTCAAAGTATAAAATTTGAAAAACATTGCAAATATTTCCAAAGACAGAAAACACCCTTTCCTGCCCTCCCCCCTCCACCCCCCTGCCCGGAAACTGAAATTCTTCTCATTGATACTGAGGTATATTTTTTATGACTAATCCAGATTCCTTTTTGCAAGGAAGAAGTTGCTCAGCATAGATGCTATAAGTTGGCCTTTCCCTTTAACATTCTGTGTGGAATCAAGTTACAGAGAATTAGAAACTTTCAGCATCTTTGGAAAAGGCCTCATCCCTCTCAGCATTGAATTGACAATGATTAACATCATTATTTCAGTGATTGCCACTTCACCCATCTGACAGACACCCTAAAGGTCTTCTTCCATCATGTAACCACAGCTATACACCAAAAATGCTTTCCTCTGTAGGAACGACTGTCTAATTTTCATTTCTTCTTTTCACATACAACTGTTTACTCCATTCTCAGAGTAATGTTTTCAAAAAAATGTTGGTAAAAGCAGAAATGAAAGCAGTTGCAAAAAAAAAAAAAANTTCTATTTGGTTAAAATTGAGACTTTTAGTGTTAACTCTGGCTATGGAAAGCAACAGCAGCCAGTCTCAGGGGCAGAAGAGTGAGGAAGAAGACACACTACACTTGTCACCAGGAGCGTTACTGGCTTCTACTCAGAGGAAACATCTGCCAGAACTTTAGCTGATCAGGGTAGAGTTAGCTTGATATAAAACCAATTCTATTCATCAATTGTTAAGGACCAGGCAGGGAAAAGTTACAATTTGATCTTGGAGCAGTTGCTGTGCCGTAAAACTTCCCTGAGAATTGTTTTATATTTTTTCCACAGTCTAAATGTTTTGATTACCAAGGCAGTGTTTTCCCATGAGGCATATCTCAAAGAGATGTGGTGCCAGGACCAAGTGGGATGAGATTATAAAATATAAGAAGCTGGAGCATGAGAAGTTTGAAACTCAGCTGTGAAAATGTTTATTGGATAAATGTTTACCCTGCTGCATGCTCATATTTATTTTTGTTTCGAACCTTTGAGTTTCCTTACTGCTTCACCGAGACAATTAATTTTCTTTGGAAAACATGACATGGTTAATTAAACAGGTGAGAGAAACTAGTTTCTCAGCTGTCTGGAGATTCAAAGATTCAATTGCAATTTACAAAGAATATATTACAGTTGTCAACATCATGTGAGTCCTGGATTGTGTGAAAATGATAAACACATGAATGTTGTAGGAAATACCCCTTAGAAACCTGAAACCCTTTAGAAACTCATCAATGCCTCAGTCCTCTGTTGTTCTAGGTGATCACAGCACACTGTGCTTTTCATGAACAGCTTGTGCTTCGTCTTATAAATACCTAAGGATTTTGCTCCTTTTTTCTTCCTATAGACTGGTTACTCTGAAATCTCACTATGCTGATGGCTAAGGAACAAATTCAAAATCCGCTGGCTGTTTCTTTTTGTACTAAAGTTGATTTTAGCTTTTGTAGCCTGTCTTCATCTCTGATTTTTATCCTCGTGGTGTATTTACAAAGATGTTCTCTTAATTCTTCACCTGCTAGCCAGAGCAGTGCAAACTTGGGGTGTGTATCTTTGTACGGAGGCAAGTGTGGTGACTTTGCTCTTGTGAGCCAGCCCTGCTTGGCCCACACAGCACGGCCAGTGCATCTCCCCTCTGGAACTCAGCCCAGCTCTGGTCTCACAGCTCCCACCCACCAGCAGGCAGCACCGGGGGCTTGAAGATGTGCTGGAGAAGGAAGCTAAAAAACACTGGTCTGGCTGGCTGAACAGAGAGCTTTGGCTGAAATTCAGGGGAAAAAAAAGAGAGTTTATGACCTTTGGAAGAAGGGGCAGGCAGCAGGGAGAAATTTAGAAAGGCCAAAGCCCAATGAGAACTTAATCTGGCTACTACTCTAAAAGACAAGAGATGTTTCTATAATTACATTATCAAGAAATGGAGGGCTAAGGCGGATCTCCATCTTTTATTGGATGCAGTGACAAAGGATGAGGTAAAGGCTGGTGTACTTAATGCCCTCTTTGCCTCAGTCTTCCACAGTAAGACCAGTTTTCTTCAAGGTACCCAGCTCCCTGAGCTCTCTGGAAAAGAGAGATGGGGAGGAGAATGAAACCCCCACAATCCAAGGGGAAATAGTCACTGATCTGATGCACTGAGACACACACAACCCTGTGGGGCCAGCTGGGATCCACCCAAGAGGATGGAAGGAGCTGGAAGAGGTGCTCACTGAGCACTGAGCTTTCCATCACTTACCAGCACCCCTGGCTAACTGGGGAGGTACCAGCTGACTAAGGGTTAGCAAATGAAACGCCTGCCTACAAGAAGGGCCAAAAGGAGGATTTGGGGAACTACAGGCCTGTCAGCCTCACCTTGATCGGACAGTTAAGTTACAGCTTACTTTGCGTGTCATCATATGACATGTGCAGGACTGCCAGGGGATGCCCAGCCAGGATGGCTTTATGAAAGGCAGGTACTGCTTGACCAATCTCATCTCCCTCTATGACAAAATGACCCACTCAGTGAAAGAAGGAGAAGCTGTGGGTGTTGTCTACTTGGACTTAAATAAAGCCTTTGACCATGTCTCCCACAGCATTCTCCGTGAGAAACTGGCTGCTTTTGGCTTGGACATGGGCACTCTTTGGTGGATAGAAAACTTTCTGGATGGCTGGGCCAGAAAGTGATGGTAAATGGAATTACACGTAACTGGCAGCCAGTCCCAAGTGGTGTTCCCCAGGGCTCAGTATTGGGACCAGTCCTGTTTAATCTTAATCAGTGATTTGGACAATGGGGTTGAGGGCACTCTCAGTAAGCTTGCAGATGACACCAAGTTGTGTGGGAGTGTTGATCTGCTGGAGGGCAGGAAGGCTCTGCAGAGGGATCTGGACAGGCTGGATTGAAGGGCTGAGGCCGATTGTGTGAGGTGCAACAAGGCCGAGTGCCGGGTCCTGCCCTGGGGTCACAACACCCCCAGGCAGTGCTGCAGGCTGGGGGCAGAGTGGTGGAAAGCTGAGGGTGGAAAAGGCCCTGGGGGTGCTCACGGGCAGGGGGTGAACATGAGCCAGGGTGTGCCCAGGTGGCCAAGGAGGCCAATGGCATCCTGGCCTGTGCCAGCAATAGTGTGGCCAGCAGGAGCAGGGCAGGGATCATCTGCCTGTTTGCAGCACTGCTGAGGCCTCACCTCAAACCCTCTATTCAGTTTTGGGTTCCTCAGAACAACAAAGACATTGAGGTGTTGGAGCGAGTTCAGAGAAGGACAACAAAGCTGGTGAAGGGTCTGGAGCACAAGTCCTATGAGGAGCAGCTGAGGGAGCTGAGGATGTTCAGCCTGGAGAAAAGGAGGCTCAGGGGAGACCTTATGGCTTTCTACAAGTGCCTGAAAGGAGGCTGTGCCCAGGTGGGGGTCAGTCTCTCCTCCCAGGTAACAAGCAATAGGATGTGAGGAAATGGCCTCAATTTGCACAAGGGAAGGTTTGGATTAGATATTAGGAAAAATTTCTTCACTGAAGGGGTTGTCAAACATTGGCACAAGCTGCACAGGAATGATTCTATGATTCTAAACCCAAGTCCTCATAAAAATAGCTTGCAAAAATAGCTCTTTGACAATGAACTTGGGCTTGTATTATCTAGAAGACAAATCTAGAAAATGGCACAGAAATTGCCTGATGGGGCCATATAAATGACTTTAAGCTCTCTGAGGCAGACTGTAACTTCCTCTGTTTTTGCCTTAAATGTAAAATCATGTGGCCTTGATCAGTGGCCTTTTGGTGCTATGATCTAAGAGTTCGGTATTAATAGCTTCAAACAGCAGGGAGTCTTAAACCATGCTATACTATCTGTTGTACTAAGAAAGACCAGTGCAGTTAGCTTTATTTATGTCAGGAGGGACTTAACATGATAGAAAAGGCACTGCTCTGGGTGGGGAATGAGATGAGGATGCTCTGGCAGTGAACTTTCTCTGCTACGTCTAGTGGTAAGATGTACTCCTCTTTACCTCTCATTAGTGACTCCAGACTTTCTTTCATAATTTTCCACACAGAAAGATCAAACAACTATGTAAATTCTTTACATTTAACTATTGTTTAATGCATGTTTTATTTTGCTGTTTTTAATGTGTTATCGGTAAACAAGCACTACTGTTTGGCCAAATGTTATGTTTTGTCTAGGGTTACTTAAGTCTCAGTTATTTGTAGAATGTTCCTATGTTCCTTTGGGCAGTCAGTGCATGACTCACAATTATTTAATATCTTTTTGGGAAAAAATATCTCAGATCACTTTAATGCATCTTTTACATAGCTGTTAAATATTATAGGACATACATACTCACTTTAACACCACCACATCTGCAATTGTGGTTGAAAGTAAGAGATTCTCTCTATAGCAACCAGTGCATGTTCAGTTTTGTTTTTTTTTTTAAATACCAAGAGCCAGATTTTGCTCTCAGATCCTCAGTAGTTTGGGGTTTTTTCTGATTTTCTTTTTTCTTGAGAGTGAATAAAGTCCTCATACTTTTCCACTACACGTGTCTCAATCTTATTTTGGCAGCTTTCTGAAACAAATGGTTTGCTGATTTTTCTCTAAATCAAAAATGTATTAATGGATCTTCAGAAGAGGATGTGCTTTGAATGAATCTGGACAGAATTAGTGACGATGAAATGTTTACTGCAGTACATTCTTTCTGCAAAGCCTTTAGAACAAATTCCAAATGCATACATGACTGTGGACTTTTAATTAGATAATTCTTGCCTGTTGACTTTCTTCCAGCTTCATCCTGTAAGGCAATGTGTGTCAAGATTTCAGAGTCACTTGCATATCTGTGTATCCCTATTTTTCATCCGTATGTGTAAACAACTATTTGCCCATGCAAAATGGGTCCTTAGATGTGCAAATACTTGATCTTCTTGCATAAATATCTTTTGTAAGCAGATCTGTTTACAAGAATGACTACATAAAATACAGATATGTTTGAAATTAAATGAAATACAATTAAGTACAGATCTATTTACAGGAATGACTATGTACACAAAAAAAAGAGGGCCTTTAACTCTGAGGTTGGGGACTTCTGTCTCATACCACTGTGTTTGTTTTTGTCTATGAAACTACCTCACAAATAAAGTAGTTTTAGCCGTGAACCCAGCAAATACACTGATAAAACGTCTATGCAAATGTTTAACTTTAGTGAAGCTTAAGCACGGTTAAGCACAAGTCAGTGCTTTTCTGAATTGGACCAGCATTTAGATCCAGAGTTCCATGTTTTTCCATGATTCCTGATTTCCTACACTGCAAGAGAACAAAATTTCAATGGAAATAGTTTATAAAGGATGCAGCATTAGGTGTTGTCAGATATATTTTATAGCCAGATTCCTTATGTAGTCAAAGTTGATCTGAGTAAGGGCTGAGAAATTCAAACACATGCCATGCACTGTATCTAGCATTTCCATAGTTATTAAGGAAATGGTGATCCTATTGATCTGCACATTAGCTTGCAGTTCTCCAAAAATGAAGTCTGTGACATTTACTTCCCCAGAAAAATTTGTGCATTGGCCTTTGCATGTTATTTGACAGCACAAATACTTATGTTTCATTTAACTGACCAGCCCATTAAGTGGGAATCACATTATTCACGAACAATCAATGTTCAGCTGGTGGTCCAGGGTCTGAAGAACATTACATTTGTCCTCATTTCAAACTGGGATAGATAGTTATTGTAAAGCAATATTGCAGACAATTAGTTATGGAGTGCTGTTTTGGTCAAAGCCTAGCCCTGAGCAGGGGGCTGAGAAACCATGTTTCCCTGGTAGTGAGGTGTCAGAAGGCAACTTGCAGTCCTTGAAAAATAATCTTTCCCATAGGTTAGTAGTGCACAAGACAATTGCTCTCTTCTAGAAGTCTCTGGGAAATAGGGGAAGTGTGCAGTGTGAGGGAGGGAGAGTCCCTGAGTCCCTGTCACTGCTTCAGATGGCTTTCAGGTATGGTGTAAAAAGGGTAGGGCAAACCTCTGCCTTCTGTCATCCACAGTATGGTTCTCTCCCAAGCTTTGTGGTTCTGTGTCTGTGCTTCCCATCCCCCACTCTTCTTTGTATTATCATTACAAGATGAATGTGGAAATTCAAGATCTTGGCCCTGGAACCTGCAATTTGTTGGCTGTACTGGACCAGGCAGGGTTGAAGATTTTTCACTAAGTTAGAAAGAACTAAGAACACCTGACTGGTTTTGTAATTTGTGATGGTGATTTAAATGGCACTTAAAATTAGAAGTAAGTCTCATTACACTGTTCGAGAAGAAAAACATAATACTTCTGGTTAGAAATATTCTAATTTTTCATTTACATGATGAGCTTGTACCTGTTTTTATACCAAGTATTCTCCTTTGCCACACCCTCCATATTTTTGCTGATTCATATGTGATTACTGCTAACTTAATACTAGCTAGATTAATTTATTTGTACTTCAGATACAGTTTTAATCTCATTTATAAATATGTACAGTATGCTCAACCTTTCAAAAGTATTACTTTTTCTACAACTTTAAGTAGATTTGGTTTCTTTTGCAAATATTTTATTACTATTTTCTTTTAGTTCCGACTTGGCAAAACATCTGTGCATTTGGCCCACTTTTTAAAAAGCGTGCAGATTCTTCTGTGCTAAATGGTTTAATTCCCTGTGCACTTCCAAAATACCACTTAGTGAAAACCATCCACAAAGACAAAGTCTGTTATTTAGCAACAGCATTTAAGATAGCAAAGATCAGCTTCCATGTGGACAGAGCCTTCGGATCAAACAGGAGGAACGGGCTAGGAGATTGTATGACTGTGAACAGATGAAATCATGTGACGGGCTTTATTGCTGGTGAAATCTGTTTCCACTTGCTGCCACCCACTAATTTGACAATAGATTGCATCATGTGGTTGCAGCAACTGAGATGACTAGCAACCATTTTAAAATGCTTTCCTTAAAGGGGAAAACACCCTACTAAAGCAGCGGAACAGAGAGGTAGTGTTGTGAGCACCTTTTAAATTTTAGATAAATGCAGTTATGTTTGCTGCAGTATATTAAATTTAACATAACCTAAGTATTCGGTGAGGAGCTATGTATTAGCCAAAATTTGTTTATTGAGAGATTTTTCTTAGTGGACAAAAACAGCTAGGAGGTTTGTTAACAGTAATTTAGCTCATCCTAGAATTGCAATTACCACCTAAGTGCTGTATGGGAAACACACAACATTTTTCAAAGCAGAAAAATAAATAATAATGAACCCTTAGCTTAAAAATGCAATTCTCTCTGTGTTCTTTTCTTGTAAAGAAAAATCTACATTTCAAAGGAATATTTTCTTACATATGGAAATGCTTATTTTCTAGCTACTGAAGATCTGCCAGGAAATATTAGAGAATATCATGTTCAGAGTTTTAGAAGGCAAATTGCTTCTGCATACGCTGTATCTAGCAGACAGCTTTATGGTGCTCTTTACCTGTCTGTCATAACATCATCAGTTTTTCCAAAGTACCTGAAGCCTTTGAAAGTTAAGGAGTGTAGCAGTATACCTTCACATGACACATGTATTTAGCAATGCTAATCTGATTAGCAAGTAAATACAAACTACAGTTTTACGTGCTTTAAACCCAATTATTAAATGTTCCTTGATGGAGGACAAAAACAACTTTGAAAGTAAAAACGGGCTTCTGTGTAAGAAGAATTTTAAAGAGCACTAATCAAAGCACATTTATCATGGCTGTGCACCTTTAAAAATGAGTTTCAGATGGACTTTATTGTCTTAATTTATATCTTAGGGAAGCAAGGAGAGCCACCTTAGCTGTGGAAGATTTGGATTTTTAGATATAAACACTGACTTTAAAACATCTCAGCAGCGTTTTCAGATTGTCACAGTGAGCAGAAACATCCATGTTGTCAGCCAGATGGGAAATTTCATATGCGTTTCTTAAACCAGTTAATTTTCTTCCTCAGTGCAGAGAAGCCAAGAGCTAATGCTGAGGTCTGGGACATGCTTTCAATTGCTTTTTGTGTCAAATTCCATGCACCCAGAAAGCCTTACTCTTTTATTTCTTTGTTTGGTTTTATTTTAGAGAGAAACCAGTGCATTTCTGGCAGCTTATTCTCAACCTGGCTTAAACCATTCTAATATTCTCACAGAAAAAAAATTTTTTTGAAACTGTCAGAATAATTTGAAAAACTGATTAGGAAATAAAAATGGAGTTCTCCTTTTCCTTAGATTCCATATTGAGACAAATTTTAACTGCTTGAATAAGAGCTGCAGAAATGCCCTGTGGTTGTTGAGGAAGTTTTCATCGCCGCATTTACCACTTATTTGGTGTACCCCTTGTTTTAACAAATCACATAAGAAAAGTGTTCTCGTACCTCTGTCTGTTTGGTGTTTGGTTTCTTTCCTTACCAGTACATTTTTTCACTTGCTTTTTCTTCACTCCACATTATAGAGTCAAGATCAGTTTTATTTATTGGGTCAGCATAATGCAAATAAATCTCTGCTGTTGGTTGCTGCTTAATGCCTGCAAGAGAGCAAGCCCAGCCCCCCTGCCCCTGCATCTGCTAACCAGGGAGGGACAGCCACCCTGGGGAGATCTCCTGAAGGCAGCCATGGCCCAGGGCAGCTTTTCAGAGAAGGAGGAAAATTAATTCAAACCCAAAGCTTTTTGAGGAGATGGTTCTTGCAGGCAGGGGCGAGGAGTCAAGGGGAGCACCAAGCGGGATTTGGAAATGAAGCACATCGGAACTGTTCCTTGGGAGTGCAACCGTTGTAATGCACTTGGTGTTCACACTCAAATTTTAAAAGCAGATTTTAGCAAAGTTCAGAACAACAAAATTTCCTGATAATAGTTTTGAAAGCACATTTTTGAAAAGCAACAATAGAGGAAGATCATCACAGGTTTGGAAATTATGAGAAAACCTTAAAAACATCTAGGTTTCATTTTTAAATCAATACAACCAGAAATCCTGCGTGGAACACCAAACAAAAACAAAACCCCCCTCCCTAACTGCTGTTTCTACACGATGTCATGAGTGGGTTTTGATCAAATGAAATGCAATTGCAAGGGCAAAGAAAACATGGGATTTCCTCCTCCACGTGAAATTACTTGTGTTCACAAAGAGGAATTGTGGCCATCTTACAGAAATGCCACCACACCAGATGCATTTAAGCAATGATTGACAGCTTGGTGATACCTTTACCTGCAGTGCCCCACATTGTGTGCTTCCACAATGCTACCAGTTTTGATGGAAATGATTAGTAGGCATGTAATTCAAAGCAGTACCAGCATTAACCTCGCTCAACTTGGCATCCAGACAGTGGAGGAAAATAAGGTGTAGGTTTCAGGCTGGTAAAAGACCCATGGAAAACTAGAGAACAAAACAACATACTAACCCCCTTTAAATGAATATAGTGTTCAAATGACTGTTAAAGAAATAAAGATTTTTCATATTCTATCATGAGATCCCTATGCACCAGGTTAAACAGCACAGCTGACCAAGAGATGACTATGATTCCATTTTATTGTGGGTGGGCTAACCTCAAAAGATGCAGCAGGTCTTTTCAGTTCACAGAAGGATAAAATTACCTATATGCTTATGCAACCTCTATTCAAACCTCCTGCAAGCTAACGGAACTTCCACTCATTCTTATAAAGTTAGCCATGGGTAGAGGGATTTTAGGACCAGAAGCTAAAGTTTGCCCCAATTCGTAACCTAGAAATAATATTAATACTGTCCCAAGTAACTCTGGATGTAAGTGGTTTTGGGTAAAAAGAAAAAAAAAAGCATGAAAGAAAGGGAGTTATTTCTTCAAATCACCACAAAAATTCTTGCAAGAGAAATTTTGGAGATTCTTTGGCAGTGAAAAACATATTGCCTTTATTCACTGTTGCTTCTTTTTCATGATGAATGCAGTAATGTGAACCTCATGCCTATTTTTTTGCTAAGATTTTCGTCCTTTACAGGTATTTATACTCAACAGTCCTATGAGATTTAGCACTATTGGTACAGTTGTTCAAGGATGTGTATAAAGACTGAAAATGTTGTCTTGGATCTCTACTGGAATTTGCATACAGCCTTGCTGATTGTGTCTCTTCTTGAAAGTTGATTCAGTTTTTTACTTTGCAGTTGGTCTGCTTGGCTCTTGCCTTTTTGGAGTGCATGTGATCCTTCTGACATGTCAGGTGGGTGCTGCAGCCCTCCCCTCCCACTGTCTCTGCATGGAGCTCCCATGGAGCTAGCTCTGCCAAGTATTCTTTGGCACCATGAGGAAACCTTGTTCCTCTCAAGAACTGCAGGGCCTTTGGGTCAGGTCCCACAAATCCTTTCATTCAGAGTCCTAATTCAACCGGATCTGAAACCCCACATAGCACAGACTGTACCATTACTCAGGAAAGCATTGGTGGAGCCTTTTCTGTTTTGGAGACAGAGATGCAGGTCCCCTTGCTGCTGTGGCACTGACAAAAAGAGGGTGATCCAGGCAGGAGCTGGCATTCAGCAGCTGCTCCAGGTATCCAGTGCCCAGCTACCTGGGAGTGAGGGGCCCTTCTGAGGTGCTGAGAAGAGCCCCACACAGTCTGTGGTGCAAGTGTGGGACCATCATCTAAGGGAGGGATTTTGAGCTGTGGAAAGCAGCATTCCCAGGACTGGGTACTGGACCCAGCCCAGCCTCCTTGTCTAAAGGCAGCCCAACAAGGCTCAGGTGCCAGTGTGGAGGCATTGAGGTGAGGGAGGGGGGAAAGTTGCAGCTCTTCTCAGTCGTTGTCAATCTGTTTGGTCTTAGGAAAAAGTACTGAAAAAGTTGACATCACTGAGACACCCAAGACCTTTAAGACAGCTTTGCTTCAGGGAACTGAAAGAACTGAAAGTCACTGACTGATTCAGTGAACTGTTCTGAGGTAAGAATTTAGGAGATGCTTTGATTTTTTGTTCGTTTTCATTTCACCTTTTGAGCAGCTAGACAGAAATGGCACTGATGAATCATTAGGGTATTTCGCTCATTAATCTGGGAAGCTGCATGACTTATTGAAAAGTCAAAAAAAGACATTTTATCTTTGTCAGTGCATACAGATGTTTAGATGCTGTTGCAATGCTAACTGTTGCTCTTAAGGTCTTGGCCTCTGTACAAAAGAATCTCACTTCTGACTCATAAGGACCTGGACTGTAATGAAGAATGATTCTCTGTGCCAATGAGAGGAAGTAGAAGAAAGTATGGTAGCCAGACAAAAAAGATCATGGAAATTACATGATTAGGTTGGATGTTAAGTGGGCTCTAAAGATTTAAGCTTATGACTGCCGATTGTTGTTTAACAAAATGGTTATGAGTGTTTATAAAGGAGACAAATTCCATCTAGTGGAAGAAGAAGGATTCAGAAAATATAAGCATGAAGGCACTTGCCCAAACCTCCCCAAGTCCCGTGTGGATGGTGGGAATGAGAAGAGCTGGACAGCAGGAGATGCTTTCCTGGTGTGTAGAATGTGACCAATAATAACTGTTAAGATCTTTTATTAATCTTACTGAGGAGCTGCATATTCACAGAACTGTTCTTTATTTTCTTCTTCTTGTTCATTTTAGCTCTTACTTCTTATTTCTCAATTTTAAGGGGAAAAACCCCCACCTTGTCTACACACCAAAGTGAAACTCCATTTTTCAACAAACTAATTTTTAAAAAATGGCAAAATTTTGATTGTTCTGATCTGCATCAGAGATCACTGAAATTACTCCTAGTACTCCCCACCATTCACTAGTGATGCATGAAAAAGACAATTTTGCAGTTTATGCTATCATTCTTAGCAGAAAGTATAAGATGCTGAAGCCTGTAAAATAGTAGGAAGAAGAAATTGTCTACAAAGCATAGTGACTAATGTCCATCATTCTTTGCAAACTTTTATTCACAGTATTTTGAAGAAGTTCAACTTGCTTTGGAGAAGCTGGATAACATCTTAGTTCATTTACTGATGGTATAATTAACTTTATTTCTATTTCTTCCCTTAAAATCTCATGAAGTGACTTTCAAACCCTGAATACCATGTGGCTTGAAAAGTGTAATCAAATACATTTACAGTGGTAGTTCCTCTTCTTCCTTCCATGTTTGCTTTGACATTTTAAAATATATTTTTAAGGGTCTAGATAGTGGTTTGTGTGTTTTTTTATTTTACTGATTTGGGCAAATACTCAAGTTCAAATTACTGTGCATGGATGATTTCTTTGAACTCACCAAGTTGGAAACCACGCTGGCGCTTTCAAAGCCAAACTGGTCATGACTGTCCCAAACCTTCAAGCTGAAAAGGAGAGTCAATGAAATTCTGCAAAAACAACAGTGTAATTGTAGTATTTTTAATGAAAAACTGCTTGTATAGGGGCAGGTAATGTCTACACAGGAGTGTCTACACAAGCGTGATAGCAGTGGCCTTGTATTATTGGCAGAACTGGTCTAACCTGACTAACGAAAGTTCAGGATTTTATCTGCCTTCAAAATTAAGTGTGGATGAAGGCATGACCTATAAAATTTTGTAGTATAAACAAAAAAAATTTCTTAGTTCTATGTCTGCAATTGTGTTTCTATAGAATAACCATGTTTACCTGTCTTGAAGATTATCACATTGAAAAGTATGATTTGTTCAGAGATCACTATAATGAGGCTGGATAGGTACCATCCATAAAAGAGACTTACTTTTGAAAACATTTTTTTGCTGCGAAGTAATGGCTGCTCCGTTTACTGTTTCCAGCAGCTCCAAACAGCTGGCATTGCTTCAATTATAGTGAGCAGGACTTCCTTTCTGTTATGAGGCAAAAGAGCTGTCATATTTTTCCATAAAGAAAAAGAGGATGGGTAAGATATAATAATTATTATTTGCAAGATTGTGAGAAAGGGCAAGTTACCAACCTTGAGATAGTACTGACCTCACTCTTACCATTTATGAGGTTGCCTGCACAAAGCCTTGCTCAAATCAATGGGCTTGAAAAAGGAGTAAAATCACTGCAAGTCTGGTTACATTTTGGGCTCTGTTGATTAAGAGAGCTGTAATGTACATTTGATTAAATGGTACATTAGAGCCTCAAAGCTCAGGAAAACCACTAAGTCATCATCCTATCCGTCATTCCTGGGCTGCTTTGAACCCAAGCGTGCCCTGCTTACATGAATTAGAGTTGATAGAAAGGACTGACCCGATTTATGAGGGACATGCAACCCACAATATAGAGCATACAGAGTACTGCAACCACTCCCTCCTCTGTCTCAACATGCCCATTTTCCTGCTGATTCTGTGGGCTGTGGAAACAAGAGCTTCTACACTGGTTGTAAAGCTGGTTGAAAGTGTGAGCTTCTGTGGAAAAAGATGTGCACATGAACTATTTCTTGGTTTTTCTTCTAACTGGGAGAATTTTCTCACCTGGGGTTTTCCTCTACGGACAACTCCTGCACCCATTTCAGGCAGCACACAGAAGCCTTGCCTGGTCATATTATTTTGCCTAGGAAATGTCAGGCTTAACTATAAATAATGACAATAGTATGCCATGATAGCTATTAACCTGCCAGAAGTAGGATTTCTTAATGATAAATTAAAATTTAAAAAGATAACCAGGAATCAAGATGCAGTTTCATTAAGTTTGCTTGAACTTTCCTTGATGTTTCAATTCAGCAGTGAGTTCTTTTGGTGAATGACAAATTAATCACCCTGTTACAAAAATAATACCATGAGAATCCCACAGCAAGCAGAAATCTTTTCTTGCAGAATATTTTTCCTATGATGCATTGTAGCATTTTTTCCTAACACATACCTGTTACACACCTGAGAAGTGTATAACTCCTAAAGAAGGTTGTACCACTATTTACAAATTAAATATATATTAATTGAAAGCAGCATCTGAGACTAGAAATAACTTAAGCACTGACAATTTCTAAGAGGTTATCTCAACACCTATTTTTCTGTTACTAATGAAAAAGTCTTGTTGTTACCATAGAAACTGGCATATGTCTACCTACACTTCTCAAAGAAATACACCAATATACTAATTTTTGTATGTGTGTGTCTGTGTGTTTCTATGTGTCCCACCAAGTGCTTGAAGGTCATCCTGAATCCTGTTGATAAGTGGGGAAAGAAATGAAGCAGCATTAAGTGACAGTTTATTGACATCAAGCCTGAAAATCAAACTGATAGACAAACCCCACCAGACAAAGTTGTTCTGCAGTTCAGACAAAGGTCCCTATCCTGCCAGCTACTTTCTGTTTCCCAAATCCCCCACACCCATGAAGCTACTTTGGGTTGGGATCAATTTATCCTTGCAATGATAATTTCAAAAGAAGGGAAGGTTTGGGGGTTTGTTTCCAGACATGCTCATTTGAGAGAAATTTACATTTGCTATTAACGGGTCAGATCAATAATTCACATCACTGTTTTTTAATTTTATGCACAAACATCAGAGTAGTAAATTTTTCTTTATTTCCTTCTTGATACGATTTCCACCTTCATTAGAGAAAAGTTAATCCATCACAACCACTCTGTGCTCTGGAAGGAAATTATTTTAGCTGGCAAAGGTGAGAGAGTTAAATCAGGTCCCTATTTAAATTTTACTAATTCTATAGTTCTGCTCATCACTTGGATACCATCTTGACGGAAGGGAGAATGCTCAGGTTGTTGCTATGTGGAGTGCAAAGGAAAACATTTACAGAAGAACCATCAAGTAGATAAATACACTTACATCTTTAAATATATGTTTGTTTCTTTTTTGTGTCTTACTTTTAAAACACATATAGCCTCTATCTTTTCTGGCTCTTCAAGTGCTATTTGTATGATCCCCAGATTCTGTTCTATAAAGTGCTGGGTTGCTTATGTCAATTCAAACATATTTTGATGAGAGAAAAGGAAGGGAATTTTTATTTTGAGGACTTACTTCTTCATATATTGAACGAATGAAGCACGATTATGGTTAGAGTTGGATTATAGTCTGGACTCAGTAAACTCAGTAAAGGATTTTAACAAGCTCTAACTTCCAAGGATAACTAAAAATTGCATTGCAGCATAAAACCCACTCAGGAACAAATCTGTCTGGGCATTATAAATAGATTTTTATTTACTAATGTACTTAAGCATATGAAATTCATAAATTTCTATTCCTCATTAACTTACAGAAGGATTGCATGTTATGGTTTGCTAAGAAATGCAATATTGGGTACATATAAACTAGACTGACAGAGAAGGAAAACTCAGTTGGAAAAGTTTTTCAGTTGGAGTTTTGAGGAGACTGTTGGGGTAGAGATCTGAAAGCAACATTTTTCATCTGTACTTGCAATGAAAGAGGGAAAAATATTGCTCTCAAATGCTGCCTGCATGCCCTTGGTGTGTCAGGGATACGCAGGATATGCAAGTAGTTAAATATCATACAGTTTTGTGACTATAAAAAAGGATTTATATGAAATTACCAAGGAAATTCAGTTGAGTTCTGTAGCCCCAGAATTCAATTGAATTTGTGTGTCTTATTTTCTTCGTTTTTCTTGTAAAGTCTTGTACTCCTTGAGAATCATGGATAGGAGGGAAGGATGTGAAATGGGTGAGAATAGGGCTGCACGAGACTTACTAATCTCCAGGTGAGGGCTTTAATTTTTTTTTTTTT